>JAGVSP010003088.1:17500-24849 GCA_022494985.1 Micrasema minimum | reverse complement strand
GCTCGGGGCCTTTTTTAGAAAATTGTTTTTTTCCCCCCGTGATTTTTAAATTATTTTATACCCTAATTATTTTCATGAAAAAATTTTATTCCCCGTCTTTTTTTGTAAAATTTTAACATTTAAAAACCCCTCCCCACAATTATAAATTTATTTAATAATAAGGGTCTTAAGCTATATGTTTCGCTGTTCCTTCCCAAAAAGGGCACTGCATTGGGACACCATGCATGGATGATGCAGTGTATCTTGATCATTTTTATTGCACGAAGGTAAGATGATCAGTCTTACGCTTCGTTGCCAGTCCTGGTATCACACATGAAATATTAATATGCCCCAGCACTTAGTCCGCAAAAACGATTTTTTTCCGTTTTCATAATAATATGAACCTTAGAGGCTTGCTCTCACCATCTCGAGATTTGAAATTAAATATATTATGGATATTATAAAAGTTCGAAATCCGTATAATACGGACAAATCCGTATGATCAGGCAACACCTTTGGATGGATCAAAATGACAACAAACAAAGGTTGAAAAATCCATAGAAAATCTCAATTCTATAATTTCCATAAAGTTTTGACGATATGTGACGTCACAGATCGCCTTTTGATTTTTTTTATGTTTCTGAACTTTGGCTGATCGTATCTCGCTTATTAATTATTCGATTAACAAACAGATTACACAAATGGATTTGTGATTTGTAGCTTTATTTTTCTGCATTCACAGAAAATTTTGATTGACGAGCCCATTATGAATTTTTTTACATAACTTAAGTTTATAATTATTGATTTGTGCGCCATCACGCCAATGTTGACGGAGGGGGTAGATTTTAGATTTTTTAAACAATAATTAAAAACAATGCAATAAAAAAAAAGATGGCTAGATAGTTGATGGTCATGCGCTAACCAAGTTGAATTACCATAACGTTTATTATCGTGGCCAGCGTTGCAAACACAATATTTCCTGCCATTAATGTCTATCGCACTAAAACATTAAAATTTATGTGATAAATACGTCTTTAAAATTTACCCCACTGCTATTATCAGCGCTCTTGAGGCGATTTTTCGCAAAAACAGCGCTTTTTAAGTTGTTCAAATAATAATAATAATAACACCAATCTACTGATCAACCTCTTGCGACAATAGCGTGATAGTGGCCATGTGTGTAGCCAGCTTTAAAATTCAGCAGAATTTAAATTAAAATATTTTTGTTATACTGTTTGCTACCGTTAGCACCAAACAAACAATATAGGTTGAAAATATTCTACAACATTCGTAGGTTTGGAATATTTTTTAATTATTGTAAATTAAGTTTTAATCTGCAAACGTAAGTACTGACAATCTTTATTAACCATTAAATATATATTTTTGTCTATGCGCTCGTTCGAGGTTCTTATGTCGCCTTTGTAAATTTTTTGGTCAATAGAATATAAATGAAATTTCCTTGGTTTTCGTGCATTTCGTGTCTGTGATTTCGTGGCTTAGCTAAATTCGTCGTCATTTCTTTCCTATAAATATACTGTCGCCAAATTTATAGATTTTAAACATAACTGGCATTGAATTAATAACTATTTATCGGTTATCTCGTTTAAAATGACGGTAATAAGTAAATCGATGTTTTTGAAAAAGCAAGATAAGTCATTGCTTCTTGTACCCGAGGGTGTGAAAACTGTAAGTTTATTTTTCTTTCTAATAAAATAGACGAACAATCGAACAATGCATTTCTTTTATCTGCTATATGCCTTTAAAAAGCATATAGTTGGTCACCGATTCAAATATTCTGATCTAAATTCATCCTTCTATTCTCACCAGAATCAAAATATTGTACTTATCCATTGTTCTTTATTTACGAATATTAGAATCTGAAATTGTACTATAGTGGAACCGTTAAACCCCTTAATAGATTTGGGCAAATTGTTTTTTCAAATAATCGAATTGATCGAATCGAACAATTGAAATATTTTAAAATATGAACATTTGGTAAGTATTTAATTTGTCATTATTTGCACCTAAATTATCCCAAAAAGAAAAATAGTTGTGACTATTATTTCCTCACAATGAGTTTAGCAAATGGATGTAATTAATTCTAACTATTGTCCTTAGGTTTCGGTGGATATTGCGAATCCTGATGATGCTTATCCCGGGAAAAATGTTGGTATTTGCGGAATGTCATACACAATGTGTGTATTTTTCATAGCCATTGTTGTTCTGAGTTTTGGGTTTGGTGGTGGACTCTACTTGTACGATGAGTATGGTCGTATTCCTGTCGGGAAGTACCATGGATTCTCTGTAATCAAGGTGAAGGTATGTATTTCTCTAATTGTTCGTTCTCACAGTACATTCGGTTGGTTATTGATGTATTAATGAATGATACCTGCAGGATGCCGAACGTCAAAATGAGAAATTAATGCAATTCAACCCCGATGTTGAGGTTACTATTGAAGATATGAAGAATCGGCAGGTACTGAAGGAATTCCTGAATACTTTCCGGGAATATTTTGAAATTGGAGTTCACGAAGATAATTATGAAAAAATTGATGTCCCCGATTTTAATGATGGAAAGAGAGGCCGTTTTATTCACGACTTCAATACAAACAAAACAGGTACAACAACACATTTCATATTCTTTATTTGTTGCGACATTCTTAAATTATTCCACTATGTACACAGGTGTCGAATAATCAAAATAGGTAGGTACAGTGAAATATATGATAGTATGTGTGCCGACTTTTATTATTATGATAATTGACGGCTTGAATACCATACCGGTGCACAAGCGACAAAAATTGAGTTAAGTGCAGAAAGTAACATGGAGGTGGTGTTTTTTGCTGTCCCTAAACAAGACCATGAATGAACTATATAACTTTTAAGGCCGGCAGTTCACACTCGCCGGGGCAGTCCGAGAGCAAGTGTGTACACGGTGGTCTCGTCTCGCCTCCTGCCTCGCTACTTCTTGGTCTCGTGAAGCTCTCGAGAGCGAGCCTCTACACACTTGCCTTGTTCAGTTGCCCGCTAACAAAACAAGCAACAGCAATTTCCAGGACCATTGTGGCGGGTACGGTGTTCACCGAGTGCTGTGCTCTCGCCGATAGCCTGTTGCCCGAGACTCGGCCTTCAAATTTCTGTTTATTGTTGCTTCATACCTATTTGTAGACTACGTAATATATTGTTATTGATTTTAGTAGAAAAATCATACTTCTATTGAGACTGACTTGAGTAGAAAAATATTTCTAGTCAAATAGTCTAATAACTTTAAAAAAAAATTATTCATGCAAGTAATGTAATGAAATAGTTTGAACTTGGTTGGTCACTATGCATACATCATTGCAGAAAGCTGTATCTATCTTCTTGAGATGAATTATCTCAGTCACGATATATATACAGATATGGCTTGAAACCCAAATATTCCCCAGGTATTATGGATCCTGAAGGCCGGCGGTGCTTCATAATGCCCCTGGACCGTAAGTCAGTGCTCCCTCCAAAGTCCCTCATGGACTTGGTCAACAAGATGAGAGAAGGATACTATGAAGTAGATATGAACGTTGTTAAGCAAAACATGCGTGTCGTATTCCCGGCCATACAAGATTTCACAGACATTGGAATATATATTGCCAAGGAATGCCAAAGTTTCCCAACATACGCACTTGAAAAATATGTTTCTGGAGGTAAGTTTTCATCACTTATTAATTCGTATTCATTTATATTGGCAAACTTTAAAAAAAATCTTTCTCTGGTGTAACTAACAATGCTTATGACTTATCTTATGAGTAATGTTAATAATTAGTAAATTCATTTGGATCAAATTCCATCTTCCTTGTAATAAGTAAGTTTGACCATACATCAACCACTTACCAGTCGGATTTTGTAAGTAAAGTGCCGGTAGTAAATAAATCTTTGTATTGCATCATCTCTGTCAAAGCAAGTGCATGTTGAAACAAGGCTGGCCTGTGGCTCGTGAAAAACATTCCCAGCATATCCAGTGATTGTAGGAGAATTGACAGTTTAAAAATACATTATAATAAAAGAAATTACCTACAGATGAAAGTTTACTTGTTATAAAAATGTGTTATATTTCAGTGTTCAAGCGCTCAATCCAAACCAATTCAGCTAAGTATACTCAGTTTGCCGGGACAGCCATCGAGGAATTTGATATCGTCAACATGGATGAAGTGTTGAAATATGAGCAGCAAAACTCTTAAATTTTCATCTAAAATATAATATTCTTTGTACCAAAATTTAGTATACCGGAACAGTGTAATTTCAACTGCACAGTTTCTAGTTTATAATATTAAAATGTAACTTTAAAATTATGGTTTATCGAAATATATGAATGTTCTATAAATATAAAAATAAATCTATTGGGAGTTAAGCCCGCTATATACGGGACAGTTTTCTGCGCAGTTTTCTATGCAGTCTGAAAACGGTCCCGTATACAACGAAAACTGTTTAAAAAACTGCGTGCTTATGTCAGATTTGAGCTGACATGACAGTTAATGTTTTTTATGTAAACGTTTAAGTAGACATTGTTTATTTGTATGCTTTTAAATACGTAAAAAAACAATAACATATTTACATTATTAGCTAAATATACAATTTCCTGAGAGCAAACATACGATAATAACTTACAATCGCGTTTCAAAAAATACACATATTTAGCGTGTCTTTTGACAGAAGTTTGACAGACTGCACAGTTTTCTGAACAAGAAACTGTCCCGTATACAGCGGGCATTACTTTTCATTCTCATTCCTTATATATATATATACTATTAATATGTGGTGCATTAAAGTACCTATATTGTCAATTTAATGATAAAATCTATCATAAGGAGTATAAACTCCCAACTTTTAATGAGTAATTAAGTTGTTATAAGAAAATCTGCCAAATTATTATAATTTTTTTATGCTTTTTTGTTTTGTTCCGTGTATATTAATAATATATATGTTCACTTACACGCGGAGTTGCTAGAAATACCTAATATTCAATACTATCCTTTGTGATTAATTTCAACGGATTCCTTATTACAATATATACAATTTGCTTGAATTTTAATGATACTAGCTACCTATCAGAAGCTATGAAGTGTTATTAGAGTGGCCACATTGTGAGATGATTTAGTAGTTAAATTTTGTTTCTCTTTAGTTCTTGACAGAGTTGTTGGATCTTTCCCAGCCGGTTTTAAAGATTATTTTATTGATGTGTTAAAATAATTTTGACAAATATGAGTAATTTGAAAGTATTATTTTTGGAATGAATTGTAATACAGGGTATATGGAAGGTGTTATGCAATGACTAGCATAGTGCCATTTTGTTTTTCTCCTACTTTTTAGTTTTCAACTTAGTTAAATAAGCAATTTGGGTTATTTCAGTGAAAAATATTAATGTTATAAGGTTCTAGAATGATAAAAAAATTATTATTGTACAAGTTTAAGTCTCATACATGTTTAAAGCCAAACTTTGGCACTTTATTGATAAATTGCATGACACCATCCATATAATCAATTTCAGATACAAAAAGTATTTATGTGATATTTAAATTATTAAAGTTTTCTTTTACTTTCAATGTAAAGCCAGTGTATCTGGGGTTAGAATTGGCCGAATGAGTGTCAGGTTCTTAAATATATTGTGTGGATATATCTATAACAAAATTTTAGTCTTAAAATTAATATAAGTAGATTCATTAAAAATGTTAATATTAAGGTGGTATTTATAATAAAGATTGTATTATTTGACCGACATACATTCTTTGTGATTTTTAAAAGGATTGGTTTTTACTCATACGCTACGCATTTTACTGAATATTAAATGTTACTATAGGTAGATATGATACTATTTTGAATCAATCTACCTACATTAATATTTGTTTGTTATTTTCTCAATATCTTTTTATATTCTCTTGTTCCAAAAATTATAAATGAAGCCTGTTTGTTTATTGTAAAAGCTTCGCTATTCAATACTGTTGAACAAATGAAACCTTTCCACCGTCTACTGATGGCCATATAATGCTACTGCATTGGGATGAATACTATTATCAGATACCTAGTTATAGAACTTAGACTTTTAATTATTATTATGGGAGCTTGAAAAATTGTTTGGCTTTTATTTTTTTTAAATGTATAATATGTCTATATAAAACATTATAAACCAATAACAGAATACACAAAAGTTCGTATTATTTCTAACCTTAATCTGTGGTCCTAGTAATCTTGCACTACTTTTTACTAAACCTTATATTTTAAAAAATTTATTTACGAACTTATTTTTATGTGGGTACTATTATTCTTGTTCTTTTAAACTTAAGATAGATTTAAAAAATAGATTAAAAACATTAAAATATTTTTTTAACATCTTTGCTGAAGCCCACTATTAATCCTGTGTGAAACGATCTGTGGATTCCTGTGTCATCCTTCAATCTTCTGCTACTATCTCTACTGTTGTTGCTGTTCATCTTTCTGAGAGTTAAAAATCAAAAGTAATAGTTAAATTATGCAAAATGGTTTGATTCGCAATTCTAAAAAGACTAATCTAAAATTGAATAATTTTATTTTTATCTATCAACAAACACGGTTTTAGCTGATTCTTTGCAAGACAAACTATTGTAGGATAAAACTGTCGACACTTCTTCCTGGCCTTAGGGTGATTGATTTTCAGTGATGTTTTTCAATGATTTATTCATATAATAATTTATTTTTAGATTATCAAATAAACTTAAATTACAAATTACTCTTATAACACAATTTTACTAAGCTGCACATCAGCTATTAAATATATCAGGTACATGGTTTATGTTAGTTAAGAATACCTACATTTTACATTATTTAATTAAAAAAAACATCAGATCACATAAATATATTAACTTAAAAATAGTATATTTGGGGAAAAATATGATCTATTGGTATCCCTGGAATAAAAAATGCATTCATCAATAAATGTATTATAGTTATCGGATGATACTATAGTTGTTGGAGTACTTTCTATAAGGTTAATAAAAGTAAATATTATGTTACATAATCTCAGGAAATTTTGCTATTTTATTTATTATACAGGTTGTTTTACATTGAATGTCTTATATTTCAATGGGTGGTTGAGGTGGCGATATGCAGCAAAAATAGTGTACAAGTGGATTTGAATTTTTAAAATTGAAAAGTTAGCTTTAAGGTTGTTTATTTTCTTTGCATTTACTCCACCAGCAACCAGCATGTTAAATACATTATTTGTATATTAAGGTAAGAGTACTATTTCATCACAATATTAGTTATTATAAAATACAAAATGTTTCTAGATCAGAGAGAAGATATGTACTTTTTAAATGTGTTGTACTTGTTATTACGTTAATTTGCATTCAAAGTAAAACCCT
>JAGVSP010003088.1:0-12500 GCA_022494985.1 Micrasema minimum | reverse complement strand
TAGAATCGCACCCAGTAAACTAAAACCGATGACATTGATTAAAATTATAGTGTCTCCGCATGAAATATTCAACAGATTAGCTAGAGGCCCAAATAAACAATCTTCTGGAGGTACAGTTCCATCTTCAGGTTTAGTTCCATCAAGGGTCAGCCATACTATTGCGGAAATGTTCAACTCTAACCTGCCCCCAACCATTTCTGGTTGATTATGGGAAATGTTGGGGGAAAAAAATTACCAATCAAGTTTTTTTCTCCATTTAGCCACTGGACAATATTGATTACAGAAATTCTAGATGGTCCACCGAAAAACTTTATGGTACCAGACACACCTGAGTAATCGGATTCACCTATTATTTTGACTAGTTGCCTGTAAAAAAAATAGTTGTAAGTATATAAGTAGGTATGTATATACATAGTAAAATAATGCATTATGTAAAAGTTATAAGTAAAGGTATTTATGAAAACATACGCTGTTGTAGTTTGTGAATGGATATCAGAAAAGGATTCTGGATAATCTTTTATAAGTTTATCCGCAGCTAAAGCATAAGTCCAAACTGCATCATATGCATAACCCGCATAATTAGATGTATAGTCATTTTTATTCAATGCTGTATAAGGATTAAATTCTCTTGCTGTAGGAGTTCTAGACCAATTGGAAACTCTTTCTTCATACTTTCTCCTCCATTCTCCAACTGTGATATTTTCTTGCATTATTACATCATTCGGAGCAAAATAAGCGTGGTTCAGTGCAAAATGTCCATTGATTGCCTGAAATTTCAAAATAACATTTTACTAAAAAAAACTGTTTCTGATTGCTTATTTACGAGTAAGTAATCAGATACCTATTTTAGTTAATTGTATTTTAAGTAGATAGCCTATTTTGATAATTAGACAGTCTTCAAAAAAAAAAGTACAGGGTGGCGCGAGGCAGACGTTTGGATTTGAAGATGACATTACTCCCCTCCTAACAATTATAGAATATTAAAAGTTGGTTAATAATGCAAATGAAGAGACGGGAAATTCAAGCTTTACACAATGTCAATTTTCATAATGGAGTGATTCATATAACAACCTGTTTGCAGACCTATTTTTCTAACAAACACTCGATCGTCCGCGTGCATCGCACCTTTCATTTAAGGTTCATTATCGCCCTACGCGGCCAAATTTTCGATTGAATTTGAATCCTCGTCACTATCCCAGAAAACATCGAGAGGGTTTGAACACCAGTTGAACAATCTGCCAGGCGTTCAACTCGGAAACAGGCGAGTGCCCTTGGCATTTCGTGAAAATTTTTATTGCACCCCCACAAGATGGTTGTCGTCAAAAAAATTAGTTTCCGGGAAGGTTTACATGGACTTTTGGCAAGACGGATTCCCCGGCGCCTCATCTCGTTAAGAGGCAATTTGAACTGGCCAGCACGCTCTCCTGATTTGGCCCCTTAAGATTTTCTCCTGTGGGGTTATTTCAATTCTTTGGTTTATTGTGATCGTCCCAGGAACTCTCAAAAACAATATTCGAGCCGAAATTCCTGTGGCTATGCTTCAAATAAGAGTGCACTTCAGAAAAAGGTTTACTCAGTGTTTGGAGTGAGAGACGTGCCATTTAGGCGATACTTTAGTCAAAACCATGTAAAACATAAATTTCCCATATTGGTTAATTTTTATTTTCAAATCCATATGTGTGCTTCGTGCCACCCTGTACCTACCCAAAATGTTTCAAATACTTTTTGGTAAAAATTTGGATTAGACTACTCGATTGGTTACATAAAAAATATGTAAAATAAAAAAAATATATGGTACCGTAATCATCATTTCCGTAGTGCAATTCACATTTTCATTAAAGTACTTGTTGAAATGTGTAATATTATACCATCCCGTAGAAAGCCACGGCGGCAGGAACCAAATGTAGCCATCTTTACTAGTCATTTGTTGTTTGTATGCTTGGCACATTACCATTCGCGCTACTTCATCATATACATCAGCTATTATTATACGTGCCCGCTTATCTTTTAAGTCTTGAAGGTACTAAAACACACAGATTAGTTAATGATTCTGGTCTAAAGGCTTACCTTTTCTAACAGAATTACTTTGTACATTACATACCCACCCTTGATAGTGAAAATTCTTCACGTTCTCTTGGAAATTTCATATTGGCTATAAAAGATATGCCATTTTCTTCAAATATGTCCCCCATACTAGAAATATACTCGGTGTACTTTTGGCCATCTTCTGTCAGCGCAGCAACACGATTCCATTCCAGAGATTTGAACAATTGTAAATAGACCTGTCTGTACTGCTTATTCTCCCCAATAGTTCGGAAGAAGTAGGGATACCTAGATCTATCTGAGAAACTGGAACCTTCCGCGCTATACGACATGACAATAGTGGAATAGTGTTGAGACACTCCGGCCAATGGCTCCACGGTCTCTGAACATGCAGGGCCCAGGACTCCAAGGAGATTTCGGTATTCGTTGTTAAATATGTAGTCAATAAACGCTTTCATTACCATATCTGCTTTACATTTTCCATCATTGACTAGCAATTTAAAATTATAGTCTGTTAAAATAGTTGAATTTTGATTGATGGCATCTTGTGCCATGCGAGCCGCCAGCACTATGCCATAAGCATTGTAAAAAGCTCCTGACAAAGGAAAAATACCTCCAATGTAAAGTTCTCTTTTATCAGTATTTGTTGGGAGCCATGTACTCCAAATCTTTTCATTGCTTTTCATCCATTGACATGCCGAAGTGTAAAGATTTTTATCAGTATATGAATTGTGTAAACGTAATAAGTTTTCATACGAACTTTTATCAAACTGCATTTTATGAATGGCTTCAAATGCTGGTTTTCCTATGTTTTGTAGTTCAGTCCAAGCCAACTTGGTATTACGTGTCATCTCGTACTTACATCCAAGGATGGCGGACGATTTGAACTGCTCACAGTTTGGGACTGAAACTGGTAACAACTTTTCTCGGCCAATAGTGAAGTAGCCCGGCGTCCATTCCAAAAATATAATGGATTTTTTTGTATTTTGCAAAATGTACATGTTAGTCAATTTATCTACAACCTCTCTTAAGTTATGTCCTAACCATATGACTTTCATGTAAAGTTTTAGTTCAATTATATGATCTATAATAAAACTTGTAGTTTCAGGGTATGATGTAAGCAAGATAGCGCAAGATTGGTCATTTTTTAACCCTTTGCATTGTTCGGGGATATAAATTCCTTCTTCACAATATATTTCGTCACAGAAATAGCTAAAACATTATTAATTTATTTGTTGAATAAAAAACCTTGATATTCCATAGGCACAATACACAATTTATAATATAAGACTAAAAGATTTACCGTTTAGTTGTACTGTTGAGCGAATTGCGCTTCAAAAGAAGTAGATCTTCGTCCTTTTTGATATCAAACAGCTGAGTACCTGTTGGGTCTCTAAAATATCTCCAGTGATCAATATTGGGAGCTACTTTAGACAACTGCTCAGGAATAAACCAGCCGAAGCGGCCTGGTGGGGCGATACTCCCACATTCATTCATCGGGTAAATATTTAGGAAACTCCTCAAATCTGTGTCTGGGGTGATTAGAACATCTAGGTTCACCATGGAATTTGGGATTCTGAAATAAATCATTAATAAGTCAATCAAAATCATGAAAGTATGGATAAATATAAATAATTATTATAAAATATTGATTTTGGTAATTAATTCATGAAAGATAATGATAATGAAAATGCCAATCTCTGTTGAAACCTATTTCCCAAATTACTATTTTAGGTTTTATGAATTTTATATCACTGACTTGACCAAATTAATTTTAGTTGATTTATTCCATATTCATGGAAATATTTACTTAGTAATTCTTTAAAACTTTATATAGGTAGGTAGTAAATACTTAGTAGGTTGGTATTGTTAATTAGGTACTTTATGATTGTATTTTTTGGAACTTAAAGAGTAAACTCCAGTCGTGCGTTGGAGCTGACACACATTTTTTTTTATAGGTAATTAGCCACTATTGTTTTTGAATTATAATGCAATTTGACTTACAGCGAATGAGAGTCTTGATAAGTTTCAAAAACACTACTAAACATTTGTGATAAGGCGAGGTCACCGCCTTTTTTCACTAACTTAATACTTTGGTAGCCCAAAACTTCAGATAGAAATATTTTTAACACTTCCGTGGTCAGTTGGTGACCAATTCTGCTGGAGGTTTGGAGGGAAAAGTCCAGTGTTTGGCCTTGGAAATGGAGAAAGCGGGGTTTGGCATCTGTAACAAATAAAAATTTAAATAAATAAAATAAAGAAACTTTTTCATAAAAAAGTGTAGGTACTTGGGTCCAATACAGTTGATAGTTAACACGAGACTTAAACTTATTGTTAATAGGTAACATGATCATATTGCAATATTTCATTAATGTGCAGAGAAAGATATCTCTGAAGTACATTCATTTTAAGGGGAGGTTCAATTGAGAAATGATTGATTTTAAGGAATGTCAGTATTGGGAGGAAAATATAATACAAAATTTATATACATACATATTTATAATGCATTAAACACAATAAATTCATTCAAATACATTTTGTAAGGTTTTAGTGGAAACAACAACATCAAAACATCGACGTGTTTGCATGAAGTTTATTATTTGTGAATACTAAAAAATGATAATTTCATGTATCAACAACATGGATTTCGTGTCAGGACATGGAAATATGAACCCGTTTTTTTCGGTATATTGGGTGATCTCTGCCGGTGTACTAATGCATTACCACAAGGTAAAGCAGTTGGTAGTTGGTAGTCTACTATAGCAGTAATAATAGTTGTATAGTACAATACCTGGATGGTTTAGTAGGCACTTATTAGCCATTGTGGAGTTGATGAGCAGAAGGCTGACTACAGCAAGTAGAGCTGCTGACTTCAGCATGACTCTTGGATTCCTGGTTTCTGCCATCAGCCCAGGATGTTCGGAACCATTTTCTGAAAGCAAAACAAGGCTCTGGACTATCGATACGGAGGTTCCGGGTTCCATTTCTGGAGAGAACACAAAGATCGAAGGTGATTTTTCTCAAGCCTAATAGGCGTTTGTAATGCTGTTCCTCTCTGCTATTGGTTCAAATTTATGATTTCATTATTATTATTAACAGTAATCTTAAGTAATAAAGCGGTTAAATATTCCCCAAGTAAACGCAGCTTCATTTCGAATAAGCCCGTTGCTCGACTTTATCATGAAATATTTAAAAAATAAAACATGAAAATTACAAAATCCATCAGTGCTATTCTTTTGATAGTCTTTTAATTTAAAAAATACAGTATTGGATGTTGTCACTCCACGACTCCTACGGCCCTAGGGCACGTGCCGGAGTGTCGAAATCATAATAATATAGGTATTATAATATACATTAACAAATAATTGATAAGTAAGATACAATCATTGAAACTATGATTAGAACGCCAGAATACAAAGTAAAATAAATTAATACCTAATAAAAGAGCACAACATTCTAGAAAATTCAGTGGACACCTTTTTATTTAATGATTATACAAAATAAATAAAAACCACATTTTGTGTGCGCCGCTAACTTTGTCCCATGTAAATAGTATAGGGCAAAACACGATTTCTTTCTAGACTCAGTACTAAAGAGAAAGATAAGATAATATTAAAAAATACGATATTTAAAGAAATATCTTATTTTTTATGATACGATATAAATCTTAAAACACGTAATATTTTTGGTTGAAAGCCAATAAGAATCGCTTTACTGTTATTATAAAACTTTTCCACTCTTACTAATTTCATATTAAGTTATTTCATAAATTGTATAATATTTAAAAATGTACGTATGTAAGTATGGATTTAAGCTGGTAAGAAAGCTTTTGAGAAATTCCAGTGGTAAGTACCTACCGAGAATTGAAATGTTTTCTTGTAGGACATGACAAAAATTCAAGTTTACTTATATTTATGACGAAACTTTTAATATGCAGCAAAAAAAATTATAAATTGTTTAACATTTTAATAATTCCAAAAATTTGCCCAGTGACGTTGCGACTCTCTTGCTACGCTTTTTTTTAAACTTATTCAGTGGCGATTCTTGATTAAAAATCCATGACGATGACGTATGTAGATGCAAAACTTGACGTAGAAGAAAATTCGTAACGTCTTTAATCAAGCACTTCAAATAAACATAAAAATACAATTAAACAAGTATTTAGTTAAATAGCGTGCTTATAAAAAACATAAACGTTTTCAAATTCCTTATTGCGAGTATCAAATATCACTTTACACTGAAATGTTCAACGGTTGATGTTAAGTGTCGTTATTTTTATTAAAAGTCGTTGTTGTAAACTACTATTATTTTCTCACACAAATACTTGAAGAGGTGCTGATTTGGACATTATTGATACTCTCTGGTAATAGGTAGTTCGAATTCCTCCCAAAAATTATTCCCTACCTTCATCCATTCCGATTAATTTGTCACCTATTTTTTGCCACCGCGTCACTCTCGAAAATCCGCTCAGCGCAGCAACGTTACCTCGGACCTCGTGATCATCCATTCTTCTCGTGAAATCCAATACCTGTTCTTCCTTAGTTATTTTCCATCAAAATCCCCTCGTCATACTCGCCATCCATCTCCAAGCTTCCCAGTAACCAATTCCCTAACCCCCCTCGGTCAAAGTGAGTTATAGTGCGCTGTGTTCCCTCGGTTGTGTCCCGCCGCGTCAGTGCAACGTGGTGTTTCCAGGGTATTCCAGGATACTTCGCCCTTTCTGGTGGTCCTTCATTCATCATTTCCCGCCCTTGTTTGAGTCCAGCTCTGGTAAGTTCTTCCATATTCGGATCCTCGTTCGGGCGAAGTTACCAGAGAGTCTTACCTTGGGGGAACCAGGTGCTTTGGCTATGTCGTTATAGCAACAAATAAGTGCTGTGATTGGTTGGGGATCAACCAGCTTCCAGTAGTCACAGAACTGGTCTCTAAAAAGTGGTCACAAGTCCGTATACTTACGCCGTATTAATAAATAGCCACTATGTATAATTATTTTTGTAAAGATGTTTGAAATAAATTTATTATGTATGTAGATGTAGAGGTGTGACAGTTTTACGATTAAAAGTATATGGATATGATAAGTGATTTGCGAATACGATTCCAATTTATTTGATTAAAATATTAATCTTCTGAACATTTTTGTGGTTTCAGTGTTTTATTACTGAAGAATAATACTAAGTTTCTAGAACTGGAAGCTGGAAGTAATACAATATAGTCACAAGAACGCAGTCGTTGTTCCATTGAAGTAAAATAAATCACCAAGCGAAATATTACACTTTTGTTTTCTACACACAGTTCAAAAGAATGCCGCGGAATGAAGCTTCTCAGGTTATATTTTGGCTTTGAAAATATTCATTATGGGTTCGGATTCGCGTTCGAGAAAATTTCAGAATAATGAATCAATGTCAAAATAAAATGACTCAATGTGTATGTATTGTTCAACTAAAAACTGCGCGATGATGCCTTAAAAATACTGGATTAACGCAAACTGAAACCTCGTTTAGATGGAAGAGAAAAGGGTAATCGAAGTTCGTAAGTTTTCACGGTCTTCAGAATAATGAAGCCCTAATGATGGACACTGTAATGTGCCCAGAAACGTCGGCAACACAAAGCCACAACTAAAAATAGTTTGTGTTGCGTTTTTAAAAAATAAAAACTTGGAAAAAATGCATGGCTTTGTATAAAGTAACCGAAGACCTATTCAGTGTGCATACATATTACTGACATTTCATATTACTCATCTACATAAATATACAAGACGTAAAATAAAACTACTAACATATTTGCAAAGAATTTATTTTTTCTGTTAACTTTTGCATGACTATTTTATATAACTATTGTCGTTTATTGTATTGTAAAATGGCTTTTTATTGTACGCGTCTAATAAAAATATGAAAAATACGATTCAACTGATTTAAAACCAAGGAAACAATTAAATTTTACGATTTTTTAAAAACCATAAAAAAGAGTAAGTTGGTACCAAGGAATTTGTACTATAATAATAATCTAAGATTGATATAAAACATTACAAAGTACCTACATAGTTAATTACCTTGTATGTAAGTAAAAAAAAAAATATTTGTTTTCTGGAAATTCTTATTTGCAAAAATCACTAATTAAGCGGAAAAAAAGCATTTGTGTTCGTATGAAAACATACTAAAATATTTTGATTCCGGAACTGCTTTCAAATAGTCGCGTCGGAAATAACTGTGCCAGTAAGCAGGAAACAAGTTCTACCGGAGTGGGATTTGAACCTAGAGATTCCAAACCGGAGTCCGCGGCTCTACCACTAGACTACAACCCGGTTTTAATTTACAAGGATTTATTGCACTTGGTATACTAATGCAGTGCCCTATGAACCATTGGGTGTGGACAAGGGAGTTAAAAACACCATTATAGATTATTTAACACTTGGTAGGTACTCAATAGTAACTAATAGGCTCGTGGCTTTTACAGTATCTCCTCAACGAATTAAATCCACCTGTTTTTTTTACACATTTTCTTTAATAAAATGAATATGTATACCTACATAATAAATAGTAACTAAGGTGTAACAAAACTCGATGTACAAGCGGAAAACCAGTGAATCTACATAATATTTGTAGTCGATTTTGTAGAATATTTTTATTTTAGTTGATCCTTAGTTTTCGAGAAAATTGAGTACAAAGTTGATTTTTTTTTCGATTTTTTTTTGCAAATTGTTATCAAATATCAAGTATTTACTTAAATTAATGCTATCCATAAAGAAAGCAAAATTAAAAAACACGTTTTAATAAGAATTTGAGCAATTTTCTTAATCTGACATACTTCTGAAAACTTTTGTGAGAAGAAAAATTATTTTTTTTCAAGCTCAGATTAAAAAGTCATTTTACACAATCGTCTCCAAATACGATGTAGATTCACTGGTTTCCCGCTTGTACATCGAGTTTTGTTAAACCCTGTATCTTTAGGGTTTTTTTTCTTTTAAATTTCTTAATTTCTGTTCAACGTTTCATTAAAATTTCTTATACAGCTTTAAAGATTGGGATTTGGAGATGAACATTCCGCCTGTTTTTACATGCTCCGTGCATTCTGAAGGTCAGGAAAATTTTCCGGCCAGGGAATTGATCTCATATTTTTTTTATTGAATTTATTTCTAAACTGTGTCCGATGACAAGGTGCTTTCTTTAGCAAAAAAGTGCATGGAACTTCTTTCGGCTGTATTGCACCAAGAAACCGAAAAATACGTATTTCAATTTGAAGCTTTATTTTTCAAGGAACTTTTCAGTATTACTCTCATTCTGTCATCATCATCATCATCATCATACCATATCCGCTTCCTATGTGGAGCATATGGAATCCACAAACTGCCTCCAGGCCAAGCGATCGGCCGCCAGCTCCCGTGCATCCTCCCAAGTCAAGTCCACGTCCCGCAGCTCTGACGCAAACTGCCGACGAATTGTCAACAGTGGACGACCAGGATGCCGAGAACCCGATGGCTTGTAAAAAAGGCAAGCATGGTTAGGCTCTCGGGAGGCATACGTAGTATATGGCCTAGCCAGCCGAAACGCCTTCGCCGGATGACAGTAGATACCAAGGGTTGCTGTGTCCGTTGCCTCACCTCTGTGTTCCTTACAAAGTCATACCACCGCACACCTAAAATTATTCTAAGACACCTATTTACAAAACTCAGAAGTCTGCTGTCTTGGGCCCTGTTAGGTGCCACGATTCGCAGCCATAGAGGAGAATAGGTGCTCTCATTCTGTAGCTTTTATTTATTGTTTGTATAGGTAGGTTTATTACGAGTATAGTTCTGTGGTTACATTAAAAATAAAATTGACAAGTACCCACCGCTTCTAACATCAATCGAATCATCATCATGATCACAGCATTTACGGTTTTCGGTACGAACAATGTGATATTTTTACGAAAATTTGTCGAAGGTAGTGGAGTTTTCCCATGTGCAGACAGTCGCCGCATGAAAACGCCAATTATTTGAAATATATTTATTTGAACAAATGTTTCGTGAAAGATATAGCTACACTACAAGTTAGTGTGTACATTCAAAACGTTTATACAAGAGTAACGATGAAAAATACATTTACATTACTATTCGACTTTTGTTTGTCCATATCGCACCATGAATACTATACTGCACTAAGTCTTAGTTTGTCGAAAATTAACTGAGAATACCACGTTACAGCAACATTTCTGTCTAAGAATCACGTTTCTATCCTTTTCGAGATTCCTCGATTCGATTTCCTTTAAGTTTGAAAATACAGTTTCAATGAAATAGTACCGAAATAAAATATTTTTACAAGAATACCCCCCCCCCCCTCAAACTCTCTTCCCCTATCCATAGCCCACCCCCTCCCCAATCCCACCCCCACTAATTAGATGCAACTTTGTATTTTATTGTTTTTTTTGTATTAGCTCTGATGATGGTACGGTAGTAGGTACCGAAACTAGTTAGTAATAATAATAAATAATAATAATAATATAGTGTTTATTCCAGCAAAACTAAGCAGTTAGTGCAATACTTAGTTAGCCATAGCATAGGTAGAATACAATACATATATATTTCATAACTTAACTAACCATTATTACAATAATCATAGGTAGAATACAATACATATATATATATTTCATAACTTAACTAATCATTAATTACAAATAAAAATAATAAAAACTAAAAATAAGAGTTGTAATTTTAAGAAAAGAAAAAAAAAATGTAATAACTAAATTAAAAGGTGAATTAAAAAACAAAGTGATTTATATTTTATTTAATAAAATATTTTTATTTGCGATTTACCAAAGGTTGACTTTTTGGAGTTATCGCGGTTTAGTATTCATAGTTCATGATATAGGTTAGTACCCACTCAAACAAATTTGCCTGGCACTGACAAGACAGTAAGGCGGAGAATACCACATATGAAATTATTTAGGCTTGTCAATATATTATAAACACCTAATACATAATAATATGTAAGTTGCTATCTGATTACTTGGACAAAGTAAGCATTGCGGGAACTTTAGTAGCATGTGATTACGGAGATATGGAGAGACGGATAGCGACACCGGACATACCTACCTTTTGCAATAAATAATGTCTACTTTTATCCCCGAAAATAATGTGGTTGAGATTCTTAGTTAAAATATTCATTATGTCACAATGATTGATGGACGTGCAACAATGAGTCTATGCAAACAAAATATACTTTGGAACAATTCAACTTGGGAACATTTTCCATTTACTACGACGCGGCGCATACAGCACACTCACGCACGGATTCTGCCTCTGAGCTGTTTACAATTGACAAAATAATATTGGTGAGGATAAATTACCGTAGATAATGTATACACCTGTCAACTAGAGCATACATATAAACAGAAGTCAGACAGTTTTAAACAAAATGTATGTAGGTAGGTACCAGGTACATGGTACATATATATTACGTACATGTGCTAGAAGACAAATAAGATGAATACATTCGGTAAGTACCTATTCGGGCCCACAGTCTTGGCTAAGTGATGAAATTACGAGCTAAGCAACGGTTTCATAAATACATCATTATCTACTTACAAGTAGGTACGTTACATACGGTTACTTTTGTTTGATGATCTTCAATTCAACACGCAGTTGGTAGTTGTTTCAAGAGAGCAAAAGTCAGGGTTGCGTTTTTTAAAACATCAATTAAACATTAGATAAAGGTTTGTTTTATAATAAATTTATCCTTTAATCTAGTGATCTAGTGTGTTGCAATAATAGAGTAACAATTTAAATTGGTTGAGTTATCTATTACAGTACGCTTCAGTGCCAGTATAAGGTATCACAAATGAATATTTTATATTGACCCTGTCGGGAATCGAGCCCGCGGTCTTATGTATCTATTGTAATGTAGCCTAATGCGCACACCACAACACCACGAGCTCGGCAAGTAGTTAATGTTAGCTACTGTAATCTCTCAAAGTCTTTTTATGTTTGTAAACTCATATATGTATATAATAGTTACCTAAACTCACAGAAGAATGCATAGTAGGTATCACTATGTAAATAATTGAGGACCGTTATTTCAAATAGAGAACGTTTTCTGGTAGATCCATTTTTGCTTCTAAAAAAAAGGTTAATTTAACTGTCTATTATAACTTATTATTATAGTGATACCTCCAAGATTATAACTAATCGAACGAGTGGTGGCCCAGTGGGTAGCGTCGCGGTCTGTGAGTCCAGAGATCGTCGGTTCGAATCTCCACTTCGACACGACTCGATTCCTATTTTCAAGCACAAACCGATTAGGCTTTATTTAAAATAGTATTTACAAATTGAAATATGTGCAAATATCATAAGATTGCATAGATTTTTTTTTACAATAAAAAAAAAAAAAAGTAGAAAAGCGACACTTTTTATTCAAATAAAAAAATATTCCAGCAGAAATTTGATTCGTTTGATGTATTATTTTGATTTTGATGAGAAATCGGTC
>JAGVSP010003087.1:0-36063 GCA_022494985.1 Micrasema minimum | reverse complement strand
AGGGGGAATAAAATCCCATAATGTATTCTGTGTAATTTTTCGATGCAAACACAAACTCTAATTACTATCAAAATCACCAAGTTGGCAAAGTTAAGATTGTCATAACTAGTTCAGGGAGGATCGAGTTAGGAACAGGTTGAGAAGTAATGAAATTCCTGTATTCACAGCTTCGCCTCGTGCATAAATAAACATGACCTGTCGCATTGTGAACATTGGGGATCCTGGCAACCAGCGATGACGTCACTGGGGGTGGGATTATCTACCAGTGCATGTATATCGCATTAATCGGCTTAATTATGCACCCATTACAATATCATGTATTGTACGTACATGAGAAATTATAATGCTCAATTACACTGCGCCAAATTTGACTTATAAACTGCCATTTTTGCTCTATTTAGCTGATTAGAGTATTTGTTGGTAAGTGACTTCTGTGATGTATGTTATGGATAACACGTTAACGTTACTGTGTCTAGGTTAAGGCTCGATTTCCGTTTAATTTTAAACATGCCTGTATCATGTTCAGTGCCACAAAATGGGTAAAAGGTACAATAGTACCGCATATATCAAAATAAATAAATAAATAAATTATCAGTGGATTTCCGTAGATAAAGGTTGGTATATAAAAATTTTCGTAAAAACCATGATTAAATTTTAGATGTTGAGCTATGTATCCAAACAATACAAAAAACTGCACTACATACATACATAGGTACATAGGCAATGAGAAGTGAATATTCGAAAATATCACTAGGGTAT
The DNA here is from genome assembly GCA_022494985.1 of Micrasema minimum. Lineage (NCBI taxonomy): Eukaryota > Metazoa > Arthropoda > Insecta > Trichoptera > Brachycentridae > Micrasema > Micrasema minimum. The sequence goes on along the minus strand of JAGVSP010003087.1, from coordinate 35,304 downwards.
TACCCATTTAGTATTTGATTAAATTGATGCTTTCTGGTGGCCATTTTGAACAAACCTATCTTACCAATGCTGATTATCTCCCTAGGTTAAGATGTATGTTGTGTTGTATTGTTTTAAAAACTGGATATAATCTGGCTTGTGGATGTATTAAATAAAATGAGTATAGGCGAAAAAAAATTTTGCTGAATCAGGTATCGCATCGTTTGTATATATATTTTGCTTGTCGGTTTGATTTGCAACCATTACATAATCATGCATTATGACGCTCAATTCATCATCATCATCATATTATCAGCCCACGAAGGTCCACTGCAGGACATCCCTCCCCCTGCCGCCTCCACTCCTCCCGATCCTGCGCCGTCCCCATCCACCGTCTTCCAGCAAACTTCTAGATATCGTCCAGATCTCGGTTTTCTTGGTCTCCACACCAGAACGCGTTTCGTCCATCTGTCCCCGTCATTCTGGCTATATGACAGGCCCGTGTCCACTTCAAGCAAGCAATTCACTCTGCCACGTCACAGAGCTTTGTCTGGCGTCGGATCCAATCGTTCGCCCGATTACACTGAATCAAATTTGACTTAGGTATAAACGAACATTTTTGCAATTAGCTTAGTTATTGGTTAGCGGCATCTGTGTTCTAATGAATAATTGGATGTCTACTGCGCGGAGGTTTAGGGCTTGAACACTTGCGAGGGAAAAATATTTATTGTAATAGTGATACAACATTTTTGAAATTGCCGTAACATCGTGGATTGTTTGTCATAAAACTAGTGTTATTCACGCTTATGTAATGATTTATTATATTTACTCATCAATTGTAAAAAAGCCTAACCAGCAAAGCAAATAATATCTGTGTCTCCTGTGATGAGTGATTTAATTCGAGTTGTACCCTTTTTGTGATTTTTACATAGAAATGATCACCAAAAGTGTGTTTTTGCTTGTCTAACTCACGTATCTCTATCTGTTATAGTTTCTGAGATAGTTTAGTGCAAAGTGATATAACAGTCAGGATTTTGGCAAAAAAATTGGGAATGTAGATAAATGTCAAGTTGTAACCCTTTAAGTAATTGCTCCACAGATTTTTTTTCTTGCTTCGTAGTATAAAAGCAATTATATTCATTTTAATATTTTATTTTTTAGTCAATTTATCATGAATATTGAAATATTTAGAGTTATATCGTAATAATACGATATTTTACCAGTTCAATAAAAAGTTCAATGGCTTAACTTGTTTGCTACAAAAAAATAATGACATATTGACAATTATAATCCCATTTATGATAGGTACTATAAGTACCAAACTCTCAACTATCCGCACCCAATTGTCATTACGACTTTAAAAAAAAAAAATTTTTCCAATGATTATCTTATATTCAAAATAAACTTCACTTATTAAAAAAAAAACAGAAACATCCAAGATGTAATCTTGTACAATATTTTGTCGAAAATGTGTCTCGGGCGTTTATCGTATAGCCTCGTAGCATAGTGGTAGCGCATTTGGCTACCTACCATGCACGGGTTCGATTTCCATAGGAATTTTTTTATTTTTTATAATTTTCATAAGAATATTTCAAATGTGATACCTGAACTGGCGCTGAAGCGTAAGACTGATCATCTTGCCTTCATGTAACAAATGATCAAGATTCACTGCGCTTGGTTTACCGATGCAGTGCCCTATGCACCATTAGGGTGGGGATAAGGGAGAGTAGTAGTAGTAGTCATGATTCCTTGGACTGGTACTGAAGCGTATGAATGATCATCTTACCTTCATATAATAAAACATGATCAATGTATGCTGCACTTGATGTACCGATGCAGTTTCCTATGCACCATTAGGTGCGGATAAGGCAGAAGTGGTAATAGTAGTAGTAGCAGTAGTAGTTTATCATATAAATTAAAAATACCAACACCGGGTGTAATTATTTTCTGTATTGTTCAAAATATTTACTGCGGAATCTACACCACCCTCAAAATAAAACGCATCTTTATGGTGCGGATTTTGCAGATAAATAGAAAAAGTCGACGGATTGTATATGGCGATATTACCCCAATGCAAATCCTATTAACCCTATTATAGCTGCAGTGAACCATTCAATGTTTGGTACTCAATAATGGGCAGAATTCACCCCACGTGAAATAGAATTGCATGTGAAAAGAGTGTCGTTAAGCTAAAGACATAAAAGTATTTTATAGAGAAGGCCAAATCGAAACCACCCTCTTGATTATCTGCGTGACTCACTGAAGATTATTTTTATCTAGGTTAGATAAATACACATTTTAGTGCACATTAATGTCACGTCTTAAGACTGGAATAGCACTATCATCTCGTAATATTAGTACAGGTATCTTCTGTGAAATGTATTGGACAAGATTGCTTTTCAAATTGTTTAGTTTAAATGTTTATTTTTTTTAAATATGTGAAAATAAAATTAATAAATTTGTTTTTTTTTTTTTAACAACTGCTTATAAAGCAATGTTTTTGTAATACAGCATTTTGTAGTTTCACTATGGTAGTTACAAATAATACTTAATTTTAGGGGTGCATTTTTCTAAATCTTCTTCTTTCGCCACGTTCGCTCCCACGTGGAGCTTGTGGACATCACTAGATCCTTCCGGGAGACCCTATCGCCGGCCAACTCTCCCGCCTCCACCCACGTTAGACCCGCATCCATCAGGTCCGCCGAGTACATCCGAAGGGTTGGGCTGCATTCATTTTGTCGGAAATAGCTTTGATGGAAGGTAAGAAAAGATTTGCAATTTATTTTAATAACAGTGATGGAATTTCAGCCAGAACTTTTTAATCCACAATTCGCGAATAATTGCACTAAACCACAAGTCAATTTAACTTATCTTATATCTTCATATCGGGGCTTGTTGGTGATGATTTGTACTAGGTCATTCTTGGAACAAGTAGCCCCAGTAAATCCTTGACTCCTATTCCTATATTCCTTTTATACCGTCCTCTATCCGAAATACCAAATTATCTATGGCACTTCGAGGGTAGTCTGAAAATTACAACAATAACGCAGTCGCTACAAAAACACACACGCAAATTCTCAACTCGCTTATCTAAACGCATGTTATAAACGCATTCTCATTAAATCAACTTTGAACTCTGTAAAACCTTCATCCATTGTGTACTTGTGTCTGTATTGAAATCTTGTGATCCAATTTGTGTTTTATGACGTGTTTTGAAGTGAAGTGCAAGACAGAAGATCTTCTTCCATTTCCAGTCTCCATAATACCAAGGTAAGGGCAATTTTCTACTGAATTGACTGGTGTAGGTCTCCTGGCATCGCCTGGGAGCTGAGTCCTTCGTTCGGCCTCTTTTCTCCGCCTTATTCATACTTAAATTCTCTCACGCAAACAGCTCTCTGATGTCACATGATTGCGTTTCAGCTGCACCACCAGTTAATACCTTTTTTATCAACGCTCACAGTTCTAATTTTTTTTTAAAAAGTATTTTATGATTTTTAATTTGATTATGATTTTAAATCACTCCGATTTTAATTTGTCTGATAATAATTGACTCAGTACCCGGGGTGAAGTGCGCTTTTATGTGTATGCGTGTTTCTTATTTCTTACATACATAAGTAAAACATCCTTAAATTGTACACTTTAAATAACGTGCTATATTATAATATCATATTACGTGAAAATTACAATTCATGGTCATATTATATGTGTATTTTTATTTCATAATCAAGTTCCATAAATTGTACAATCAAATGCAATAAAAATAATTGGTACTGACTCATAAAACATGTAGATTACTTGAGAAATACATTCACTCACGCGACAATAAATGTTAAAATATGCTCACGAGTTTATAAATTTGTTGTTAATCAGGAAAAACCTCAGAAAAATTCAAAATTTTATTTAAGTTGAAATAGTAAACAAATATCTACATTTCTACTTTATATATATATATGAAATGTTTGTTACTGCCAAAAAAATTATTTTTTATAAAATGCCATTAAAAGTACGTTCCCGGCCAAATGAAAATTTTATGGGATTTTTTGTATTTGATTATAAAAAGTACAAATCGAAAAAGTCTATAAAATTTTTCAAATTAAACTTTACCGCATCATCGTATAAAAGTTGAAAAAATAATAAAAAGTTCACGAAAATGTATCAAACAGTTCCGCATATGCATAATTTCCAAAGGCGCCCTAGTCGCAATGGCAATTTTTCAATCTGACAAAAATCAAATTTAATATATTCACTGATTTTTAGATTTATTCGATTTTCGAGTAATTTAGAGGCTTTTGCGCTCTCACCCCATCCACCGCGAGCTTTCTGTGCCAGTTTAACTAAAAACCAAAGTTCAAAGCGTTGAAAACTTTGGCATTTAACTATCAGTTAAGGTTTTGCAGACTTTAAACAAGGTTGGGTATTTTATCTGCATTTGGTTGTGTATCCCCTTGCTAACGCTCGATGACTTTTTTAACATGGGGTGTCTGTCACCCTCTTAAATCAGTGGTTAATAAACGAGCATATTTTAAATGTGTATTTGATGACGCTGCCTATCATTCTAAAGCTTATCGCTAAGCTGCGAAATTGCAGCACTGATTACAAATATGCCATAAAAACGTGCACGTTAAATGAAGTTAGCTGCTCTTACAATGCATAACTCATCAAACTTGTCACCAATATTGTGAACAAACTTTCTTAGTGCATGATGTACGTATAATCGACTTTACCAGAATATTATCGTAAACTTTGGGATCAGATTAAGTGCAAGTAATACTGACTTAAGTGAGCTGTTAAGAATGATGAAGTATTACAGAGTTATATATTAAAAACCTGCATATCAATGTTCATGTTTTAACTTTGAATAAAGGTATATGGTACCTACATAATTGTACATATTCGTGAAATTCATTGAACTCTTTTGAATTCAAACGTGGCATAAACACGTGCATTTAAATACATTTAATCTGTCTTTCCAAAGACTTTTAAAAAATCCGACTAATCAAAAAGTTGATTGAGAATATAGGACTTTATAGGAAATTGCGAAAAAATATAAATCCAGTTTGATAATTGGTAGATATGGATATCAAATACTTGAATACATCAAGTGGCCACTTAATCCAGCCAATGACAGGTCATAAGCCCTGTAAACGCCTAGATACCCATATTCCCTTCCAAACTTCTCATCTCTGTTGAGATGTCAAATTGTAATCGTTAGCCCGTTATGGGTGAAATCCAGTTTTTGTCTACAAGTATTTGGATACACTCAAAATTTTGTTTAAAAAAATTTTTTCATTATCGACCGTTTATGCCTGCAGGAGATTGTTGATAATTAAATTTCCCTTTATTATTAGTAGGTACCAAAGTGCTCGGTTAAAAAAGTAATTTATCAATACAATATTTTTAAGATAGAAGTAGGCCTTAGAAGTAGGTACCAAAGTGCTCGGTTAAAAAAGTAATTTATCAATACAATATTTTTAAGCATGAGAATTCGAAAAGATCTTACTGAAATTAAAATACCAGATTTCTGGCACCTCGAACAATTCGTGTATATATCAGAGATATTACATGAATTATCTCTGGTATATATTCGGATTTTCGGGTGCCTAGGAATTTTTAATATATACGCCACTCATTGTAAAAAACGTCAATTCAAATCAGAGATAGGTATATTATTTACGTCTTGATTTCACAGATTCCTTCAAAACTCTTACTTTCCAAGATCCCTGGTAAATAAAATATTTCCTGACTCCGGGCTGTAATGAAACAGTTGAGGATAAAATGAGGATTTTAAATATGTTTAAATAAATTATTCACTCTCAGAGCTCAGGGAATGTAATTCTGAGTCTGCAATTTCGGTTTTAGAAGCATCCCCTCTAACTACCCCCCTTAGCCTTCGGGTAGGCTTGGCAATTTGCTTTTACTAATGAAATCTACGCAAAATATATCACCCACCCTGAAACTGGCTAACGATTTATTTTATAAACTAAGCTGCCTATAAAAGTCCTAGGATACAGAAAACCATTTTGAAAACTAACAAACTCAACATGAATTCTAGAATTTCTTTTTATCAAAGGTTGTTGGATCTAGCTTAAAAATAATTAAGTAGCTACCTACTTAAATATGTGCGTGTTTTAAATATAATTCCACTTTGTCATTTTACTTTCCAGTTATGGTTTTTTTTTTAGTTTTAGACCTCCATTAAAAAAAGGAATAGATAGAGCAGAAAATGAATAGCATAAGTTCAACAATGTTGTTTAATTTTATGCAGGTATCATAATATTATGTACAGAATATGTATATCTCTAAAAAAAATTTTGTACATTTTCTCTGTACTTCTTACATATTCATATTACATTCTCAAACACTTTTTTCGTATTTTGTTGGTTTTGTGAAAATTTAAGTACTAACGAAGTAGGCACTATAAGGTAGTTTTTTAACGTCATTAACGTAAACGCCAGTTAATAGTAAACATTTCAGCGTGTTTCAAAAATACATCGTTAATTATTACCCTTTTACCAAGTCGTTAGGATTTCACTGATATTTCTTGGGAAAATCCATTAATTTTCCGGGAAGGAAGCGTTTGATATTGTTTTCAAAAATATTATATTTAATGGCAATAAATCAACGTAAATTAATATTTAATAAAGTCACTTTTACAAGAACAATATTTTGTAGGTGTCTTTATCATTGTCTTTAATATAAAGAATTAATACAGTATTAATACAATCCTACATTTATAAAAACATCATTTTGGTTTGGGTAAGGTTAATAAGAATGAAGATATATATTTCAAAGACATCAGTTTCAATTTTATTTGTCAAGGGTTATATGAAATATTAAATTTTTATTTTAATGTTTTTGTATTTTTTTCTCGTTTAAACCTGTTGTGGGAACTGTCGGTCAAACGTTTCGCTTGGAGGCAGTTTGTGAAATCCATATGCTTCGCATAGGGAACCGAAATGGATTGATGATGACAAAGTATTTTCCTTTCCCTTCTCTTCCATTTCCTCTCCGTTGAGACCCCGACTGACCGAGGATGCTCGGGTGTATGTCTGAGAGGGAGCCTAGCGAGGCGGTATGCTGGTCTCTGTACGGGTGGTAGTACTAACTAATAAATAATGATCGGGGTGGTAACAAATGTTTCTCTACAACTGTTAATTTGGGTTGAGTCTGGTTGGTTTGGGAGATGGAAACATGACAATTATAATACATAAAACTAAGACAGTGGTCATGGTAATGAAAGCATTTGTTTGCGTACATCACGTCCATTCATCCGTATTTTTTAACACACTGACAATCTTCAAATCACGGTTTAGCTTGTTGAAAAAATCGGTAGATTTGTGTTGGAAAGAAAAAAAGACTCGATAGTCTTAAAAACAAAAAGCAAAGATACAAGCTTTCATAGTTTACTTTTTAAAAAAATAGAGCATAGAATGCGTACTGACCATACGGTACTACGCACCATTAGAAAAAAATAAAAAAGTTTGACTAAGATAGGAATAACATTTTCATATTAATGTCGGATTTGCTTAATTTCTTTTAATACCTCATGTAGAATGATCAAAATGAACATGTCCTATGTATACTTCCTAGGTACAGATTTATAACTCATTTAATTTCTGAAGTACATTCTTGTAAAAGTAAACACTTTAAATTTGGCGAACAAATTTCAACAAGCAGAAATGTTTAACTACCTGTAACATGTTTTTGGACAAAAAATGTACGTATTGTTGTCGCATTTATCAAAACTAACAACCGTTTAAACCCAACGACCGAGTCATAATGCTTTGAATACAGGGATAGGATACTTCGCAAAAAAGGAAACAATTTGCACAGTTTTCACGATTCGCGAAATGCAGTTCTGGAAAAACTAAATTAATTATGTTTCTGCCGATGCACCTATTTTAAAAATGATGTTTTTACACCTCCTTAAAAATGCATTTTATGACAAATTATTTATTGGAACAATAAATAGGATATTGCTTGTTATGTAATCGTTATATATTTGTTTATACATGGTGAAACAAAACTCGTAGAACAACCCGAAAACTGGTTAATCTACATCACATTTGGAGTCCAATAATATGACTTTTGAATCTGGGTTGAAAAAAAAATAATTTTCTTCTCGCAAAAGCTTTGATAAGTTCCGCAGATTAAGTAAAATTGCATAATTTCTTATTGAAATTAGTTTATTTTTCTTTTGTGTTATTTATGAATAGTATTAATTTGATTAAATACATGATATTCGATAACAATTTGTTGGCAAAAATTTCTCGAAAAAAGTCTCAATTTCTCAATCAATTTTCTCGAAAACTATGGGTCAAATCAAAAAATTTTACTCAACAAAATCGACTTCAAATATGGTGTAGATTCACTGGTTTCCGCTTTGTACATCGATTTTTGTTACATTGCAAAATGATCGGACTTAATTGCCTTTTAGTTATTACTTAGAAATACCTACACCATTTATTTGGTATTGGTACTAATGTGAATTTATCCGGTACTAATAAAGAAAGAGGCAAACTATGAAAAAAACTTATTTTTCTTCTGTCAAGATATCATTAAAAAAATTGTAAGCCACGAGGCCTGAAATCTAAAATAAATATAAAGTAGTGGTATGTAGTATACAAGGACCCCAACTTGGAACGTTATTTCCATGTGAAATTATTAAAATCCGAGTGTTTCAATGTGGCCACTAAAAAGACATCACAAGAGCGCTAATATTTATTTTTATACATACATATTTAAATCCTCACTAAAAATATTGACGTCATCGACTTTTCTATAGCAAACAACAACTGAGCCTGTTTTTATTATGCTCCAAAGTCAACATTTTGAACAATTTTGTATCAAATTTGCTTTATTGAAGCGTTTAACGTAAATCCGAAATTGTGTTTCGAGTTTTTGTTGAAAGCACTTCACATTTGTTTTGTTACCTTGTGGTGTAGTGGATAGCGTGTTGGGCTACCTTGCATAAGGTCACGGGTTCTATTCCCAACCAGATCAATTAAAAATATTATATTTTAAATGTCGTTTCTCACATAAAAGTGTTTCCATACGTGATACCTTAGACTGGCTCTCAGGAGTAAGACTGATTATAACTTTCGTATTATAAAACTAGTATTAGTAGATACTGTTTAACATATTTTCACACAAACAAAATTATGTATATGTTGCTTCAATCTCGGCGTCCTGGACTTTCACTGTATGACAATCCGTTGTCAGTTTACGTCAAAACTGCGGGGGGACGTGGAACTGACTCTGGGAAGATGCGCGGAACTGGCGGCCGATCTCTTGATTTGGAGACACTTTGTGGAATCCATATGCTCCACTAAGGAAGCAGATCTGGTATGTTGTTTGTTGTTATTGCTACAATCTTGGAAAAGACTCTTCATTCCCCACGATTTTATCAGTAGCTCTCTAGAATTTTACTTTATTGCTATATCAACAGAGACAAAGAAGCTCTGGAAACGAACATAACTTGTCTAGGCGTGTTCTGGACTTATGACCTGTCATTGCCTGGGCTAAGTGGCCACTTGACGTATTAAAACGTTCCCCAATTTGCTCATCATCTAATAACCATATACATGACAAATTTTTGAAGGTAAACATTATACATAATATGATATATTATTTTGAATTCTGATTTGTCTTTTTAAACAGATTTGTGTCTTTAATTATCTAATATTTAATAAAAATTCAGAATACTTTTTCTTTAAAATAATTATACATATAACAATAAATCTGTGTATTCAACGTGCAAAAGTTTTTTTTTAAAAATATTTAATTCATATTTAACAAAACTAATTTTACAAAAACTTATGACAATAATTATGGGTACAATATTAACACTGAACTCTATACCTCACCAGAATATTATTTTATTTCTAAAATACGTACATTAGGTATTAAATTGAGGTGCGTATGTTATGTAGGAATGGTAAAAGAGGTATGATTTTCTCTCATTAATCCAAGCGTTCCATTTTTTGTCGGTTATGCAAATACTATTGATTTCAATATCAGCGTCTTAGTATTACGAAGCGAAATTCAGGATATTTGCAGAGAAATGAAGAATTCTCCTGAAATCTTTCCACATCCACACCCCATTCATTAGAAAACTCCTGCGTTTCTTATCAACAATGACACAGCAGCGTTCGTTTCACCGTTTTGTAACGTGTACTGGGGCGGCTGTCAAATTTCGAAACCTAGTAAGGGACGTTAAAGAAAAATTGGTGTTCCGTAGGGTCGGAATATCAATCCACTGTTACAACTTTCCCTTATCCGCTAGGGCACTTCTTCGATATACCCAGTGCAGCGGATCTTAATTATTTGTTACACGAAGGAAAGATGAACAGTTTTGCGCTTCAGTGCCATCTCAAGGTATCACATATGAATTATTCTTAGGTGAAAAACCAGATTGAAATAATATTCTCTGATCATCCGCAGTATGAATTTTTCTCTGATCATCTGCAACAAAGCCATTCAACGTCACCATCCATCCCCAAAAATATAGCATGACGAAAAAATTTTAAACAAGTAGATTATAATATTTTGAATTTTATTAGAAATTGTTTTTAGACGATCGTTAAATGACGTTTGAATGTGGCGTTTGAATAGGGATCACCGATGTATTTAGAAGTAGGTACTGTATAAGTTCCTAAGGAAAGGGATGTAGGTACTTACTAGTATAACTTTCTTCTTATAAATAGTGATGTTTAGGTTGTATGACAGACTATGTAGGTAGTTTTTGTTCTTATTTGCTTTGTAAGTATTGTTCATATATTTATAAATAAATTGTCTACTATGATAATTTTATCCTTTAATAAACATAAACGATTCGAGGACTCAAATTAAGATTTCTAAGTTTGAATCGCACTCCAGCTCAACTTGTTTCCTGCTTTTTTGGCACAGTTATTTCCGACTATTTGAAATCAACTCCAAAAATCTAAATATTTGTGCATATCAAAATAATTCAAATGTTTCTTCTTATTTTTCAATAAAAATATATATAAGTATAATTAACAATAAGTACTAGATCGTTACAAGCATTTATTCATGGATTTTTGTCAATCGAAGGTCGGTAAATTCTTGTATCAACCCCGTACCTATATTTTATAATTATACTGCTACATTGAGAGAGAGAGCTGGCTGAAGATAGGGTCATCTGAAGGGATCTAGTACCGAATTTTTTTGTGTTTCAAGCACTTACTAGATTTTAAAGATCGTCTCCCGGAAGGCTTCCGCCATTAAAACTATATTTTCGCGTTTTACCCCTCGTAGTGTTGGTTGGGAGGGAGCTGGTTTCTGGTAACTGCTTACTTCTTACTGCTAACTACCCCTAGCATAGTGCAGGGTGCTACCTGAAGTGTGAATAACTCACTGGTTATTCCATGAAACCTTATGCGCATTATGTAGAAATATAATATTTATAATAATTGAATTTTGATTATTATGTATTCAACCATCTCAACTGGCAATATTAATAATATTATATTTTCATTTATTTTTATTTAACCACCTTAAAAGGCTAGGAGGCCCAATTACAGAGGGGAACGCTCTCTCTGTGCTAAGTCTCGCGCAGTCACTCGCAAACAATAGACCGGACCACGTGTAGAGACACACTTGACACAAACCTAGAAATGTTTTGTACTTCTTTGTAATTTGTCTCATAATAAAGATACACGTGTCGTTTCGAAACTTTAAAATATACAAAAATATTTTGTTATTGAAAGCAAACAGTTTTTAACGTAATAACGTCTAATAAATCGATGAACGCCGGCTGCACACACGAAAAAGCATGACTCAATGTCACGTTCCACCTGAGCCGAGTGTGCAAGCGAGAGCGCGGAACAAGCGATAGAGAGGCACGAATCGGCCTAAGCGTTTAGGTTTTTTGACGCATCTATCTCTCTTCCATTCCATCGGCCATGCGTCTGAGTTGAAGGGAGACAGCAGCAGCACACAAGAAGAAAAAAACAAAAAAATGTTAATTTATTGCAAAAATTTGGAATTTTCAACTAACCCCTGCTTTGTACTATACAAAATAATGATAATTCAGTAATAATAATTCAATTCAATTCATAAAAGTAAGCTATTTTTCATCAATGTTTTCTTATGACGTAAAATTATCGTCCCGTAAACCGACTTTACAGACACCCAAAAGTTTTTAATAAGTAATTAAAATAATTACCAACAAAGTGAGTAACTACCTAATGTACAAGTATTTACTAAATCAAATGCGTATTTTTCTGAAGAATTGCATTGTCTTAAGTTAACTCGTTAAATATTGCTTTATCATTTTTTAGTTTGATTTTGATGGGCGTTTAAGGCTTTTATTTTTTACTTAACCGTGTATGCTTCGAATCGCAATGACGTCAGATATGACGTTAACGGGAAGCGTTACAGAAGTTCTTTTGATAAGTTAATGACAAGCTGACGTAAATCCTGATCACGTTATATACCTTTTGCAAATGACTTTACGGCTTTTACCTCAAAATTAAGCCCTTTCATTTGGTAATAAATCGAAATTCATTCAGTGGTACGTACTTTAAGGTTTCCGTCACATTGACTAATTTCTTAAGAAAAAAAGCTTTTAAGACTTCATAACAACCTCTTTATTAACCAATGCCATTGTTTGGAAAAAACAACAACTCCACTGTAGTTTTCCTAAGTCATGAAGAGTTAAAGATTACGCAAAATGCCTTCCCTCAGATTTCATTGCTATTTTATGTTATTTTTTTGTAGACCAAAAAAACAATTAAAAATACATACGCACTTAGTGGCACAAACCATTTTTTTTTAAAATAGGAGTTACTTTTTTTAAATTAACATAAAAAAATTTTGGTTGTCTGTAAAGTCGGTTTACGGACGATAATTTTACGTGATAACGTCATTAGAAAACATTGATGAAAAATAGCATACTTTTATGAATTGAATTAAATTATTTTTACTGAATGATCAACATTTTTGTAAAATACAAAGTAATTCCAGTGATTTCATTTCATTTTGGTGATGACAATTTCACTTTCACTTTGTAGCTTGTGTGCTGCTGCTGTCTCCCTTCCACTCGAACGTATCGGCCGATGGAGTGGAAGAGAGATATATGGCGTCACAAACCGAACGCTTAGGCCGATCGTGCCTCTCTATCGCTTGTTCCGCGCTCTCGCTTGCACACTCGGCTCAGGCGAAACGTGACAATGAGTCATGTTTTTTAGTGTGTGCAGCCGGCGTTCATCGATTTATTAGACGTTATCACGTCAAAAACATTAACTGTCATGTCAACCAAACGTCGCGTCGCGTTGGCCATACAGTTTTCGTTTTATACGGGACAGTTTTCAGACTGTACAGGAAACTGTACAGTTTACTATTCCGTATAAAGCTAGCTAGTTTTTTTTTAAATAGCCATGCTGCGCTGCCTTGTAACTCGCACAAGTATCCTTTGATATATTTCTTGTTGCTTTTAATTAATTTCGAACTTAGAGAAACGAGTTTACGACTGAAAAATTGCTACAGCTGTTACGTACCCTTGAAGTTAGTTCTACATTTCTGAAATTATTTCCAAGTCGTTCCTGTCAATGGGTGTTTTTATCCCAACCCCCTATACAAAGTTTCGGAAGGCTTTATGCAGGCACCCTTAAATCTTAAGACACTGCATTTATCTACTAATTAGGCATCAAAGGGTCTTACAATATCAGAATGACAAAAGTTACATTTAAAATATTAGTAATGGACATAAAGATAATTTGTTTTAAACTGCTTTCTCTTTGATTAAGAAAAAAATATTTATTTATATTTGAAACTTCTCGCTGGATACTTCTTATTTCTAAAAATGTTATAGTAACTACTTATATTCAATTAAAAGGTAGGAAAACCTGATCTAATAGCCCTGATTGAATTATTTAGCTTAAGTTATGCTATAGTTCCACATTCAGTCACATTTTATTTTATAATATATCACTTTGAGAAAACGATCCTCAATGTTAGATAGTAGCTCAAAACCTCCGTGATATTAATCCAGTATTTAAGGACTGTGTATTTTTATTTATTTATTTATTAACATCATTATAATAACTTTATGAACTGAGTTGTGGTAGAGTTGCGACCTCAGTATTGGAACCCCTTTAAGAAAGCCCAAACCCAAAAACATTAAATCCCAATCCGCCACAACTCTTTTTAAATTTTCTGGCACAGTTATATCCGAGTATTTTAATAATCATCATAACACCATATCCGCTTTCCACAAACTGCCTCCAAGTCAAGTGATCGGACGCCAGTTCCCGCGCATCCTCCCAGGTCAGGTCCACGTCCCGCAGTTCTGATGCAAACTCCCTGCGGATTGTCAACAGCGGACGTTCAAGACGCCGAGGACCTGAATCACATCTGTTCTCCTCTATGGCTGCGAATCATGGCACCTAACCAGGGCCCAAATTAGAGGACTTCTGAGTTTTGAGAATAGGTGTCTTAGAAGAATATTAGGTGTGTGGTGGTTTGGCTTTGTAGAGAACACAGAGGTGAGACAACGGACGCAGAAACCCTTGGTATCTTCTGTCATTCGGCGTAGGCGTTTCGGCTCGCTAGGGAATTGAAGTGTTCGGGTATATATAAAGTAAATCATTTTACTTAACAGTTTTTGAGGTGCTTTGATCTCGAAATCGTGCCGAATCGAACCTTTAATTTTAAATTGTTTGTTTTTTAAAAGTCCTCAAAAACAAATATTTTAAATGTCGAACAAAAGCAAACAACAGAACTTAATTTAACGTTACAATCGACAAAGCTCTGTTCTACTCCACTCACCAATCTCAAACATAAAAACCCACAAAAAGTCTAGCAAAGCGCCCTCAATGGACAACTGTTTTTGGCGGGCAAACGTACGATGTATGGCCGCCGTAGCTTCCATTATATTGGGATTACTTACGGTGTCTACGACCGAGGCTCGAAAGGCAAACAATTTATGGTCCCTGGTTCCCGTAGACCGTAGACTTTCGTCCGACTGCAGTGGACATGTTACCGCTACGCCGAACTACGTTCTACGGCTACCGAAGGCTGATGAATAACCGTAGACAATCGGACCCGCTGTTTGCACTCTTCGCACAAAACAAACGTCGTTTTTGTATAACAATTAATTTTAGATCCCATTTAAATAATTCTAAATATCTAAAGTCCAAGATCTAAAAATTTAAGAATAAAAAAACTAATAAAAGGTCATTAAAATCACTCGGGAACGGGCACAAAATAAAAATGGTTTAGTACCTGCTTTGCGTCATAGAAAAATGCATAAAATTTACTTTATTTAATCTTAACATTTGTGCGTAAATGAAAAATCGCCACTAAAAATATAAACTACAATTCTTTTTGGAATCTTTTATTGTAATTATTTTTTGTTAATGTCTGGTATTTTTTTAATATTTTGCTAAGAACATATTGCTAAGAATCGTTGTGAATCAAAATGGATGTGCTACATCCTAAATCATTTTATTTTTACACGATGCCTGAGATTGCAGAATGCGGTATTGAATTTAGATTATTTTTTCTCATCATTGGCACATCTGCTCTCTACTTGCCTCTACGCCATCTTGTCAGTGCCCCACTTGGTGCATCAATGCAGTGCCCTTTTCGTAGAAATAGAAATGAAATATTTTATTGGAATATTTTTTTATTGAAGCACTATGTTTTTTTGATTGATTTTAGAATATTGAAAAAACATTCATACCAAACGATTCAAAACAAAATACTGAGAATATTATACAGCAGCTGATACATTATAACCTTTTTAGTAAATATTTACTTTGCGTAGGTTTACCGAAGAAAGTATAATCTTCTCAATATACGAACGCTCTCAACCAAATTTACGTTTTATATTCCTGAAATTTACGAATTTTAGGAAACGTCACTTAGTAAATATTTATTCGATGTTTTCTGACAACCAATGAAGCGTTTTTGTGAGCGTTCTTAGAAAACTCAATTTTATGTCACGTATCTTTTTAAGAGACCTCTTTGATTTCATTTATTCATTTATCATGATTCAACACTTTTTTGTTTATCTTCTTTAATAGAAGATCCTGTTTCTAATAATAATGGTTGATTAACCTAACAATACTAATTCAAATTAGTAGAAATAAAGTAGAAAAATTTGTCACAGAAATATGGCTTTTTCAAAGATAATATTATTTACTTACCCCATTTGGAGTAGTGGTTAGCTCATTGAGTCTCTTTGCATGAGGTCACGGGCTTAATTCACTAGGGGGTCAACATGATATATTTGTATAAAATGTTTCATAATTCATGAATGATACATTGAACTAGAACTGAAGCATGTGATGAAATTATTTTTAAAAAAACTTTTTGGCTGTCTGTAAAATCGGTTTACGGACGATAATTTAACGTGATAACGTCATAAGAAAACATTGATGAAAAATAACATACTTTTAAGAATTGAATTTAATTATTATTACTGAATTATCATTATTTTGTATAATACAAAGCGGGAGTTAATTGAAAATTAATTTTTTTTTCCATAAATAAACATTTTCTTGCACTCGTTTATTCAAATATTTGTTTACTTAAATTATTCAAATTAATTACAAGTAAAATGTGCTATTAACAATTTATTTACAATTTATATACATATAAAGATATGATAATAAAGATCCTCCAACCTGTGTTATTTTGTGAAGGATAGGAATTTGGAGTGGAAGAGAGATAGATGCGTCACAAAACCGACCGCTTAGGCCGATCGTGCCTCTCTATCGCTTGTTCCGCGCTCTCGCTTGCACACTCGGCTCAGGCGGAACGTGACAATGAGTCACGCTTTTTCGTGTGTGCAGCCGGCGCCCATCGATTTATTAGACGTTATGACGTCAAAAACGTTGCACTGCTGTAAAAAAATTGCTATCCAGTGCCCTATGGACAAGAATATTTATGAATAAATAAATAAAATATGTTTTTGATAATGTTTCATTTGGCAGAAATTTTCTATCCACAAATCTACATTGCTCGTAGAGATTAAAATAAAGCATTTAGCTTTCATCTCCTTCGATAATATTAATGTTTTCATTTAAATAATTAATAAACATACATACACGTGTATGTGTAACTGCATAAATTAATCACGGAAAGCGGTTTATGCAACGCTTTCAGCTACATTCGTAAATTAAGCCTTATTAATTATACCACTCACACTGCTGAAATAATCTGCGTAGGGAAAATATTACCACCCATTGCAAACGTGTAACATGCTGCCGTACGATTTTATTATAAGTATACATACCATGTGAACGGGTGGTGGGCCCAGTGGGTAGCGTCGCGGTCTCTGAGTCCAGAGATCGTCGGTTCGAATCCCCACTTTGACACGACTCGATTCCTATTTTCAAGCACAAGCCGCTTAGGCTTTATTGAAAATAGTATTTACAAATTGAAAATTGAAATATGTGCATGTATTTATTTGTTTTTCACTTTTGTAATGCATGCAAAAAATACTACTGCTACTACTTTTACTCATCATCATCATCATACCATATCCGCTCCCTATGTGGAGCTTATGGATTCCACAAACTGCCTACAGGCCAAGCGATCGGCCACCAGTTCCCGTTTATCCTCCCAAGTCAAGTCCACGTCCCGCAGCTCTGGCGCAAACTGACGACAAATTGTCACCAGTGGACGACCAGGACGCCGAGAACCTGATGCTTGTAAAATAGGCAATCATGGTTAAGGCTCTCGGGAGGCATACGTAGTATATGGCCTAGCCAGCCGAAACGCCTTCGCCGGATGACAGTAGATACCAAGGGTTGCTGTGTCCGTTGCCTCACCTCTGTGTTCCTTACAAAGTCAAACCACCGCACATGTTAGTTGCCACGATTCGCAGCCATAGAGGAGAACAGGTGAGATGCACGAGTTATAAAGGCGGCATTTTGTTTTAACCGAGTAAACATCCGATCTCCAGATAGCTTTCATACTGATGAATGCGGCGCCCGCTACTCCAAGCCGCACTCCTAGTTCTTTCTGAACTCTGCCGTTTTCTGTCATGTACGCTCCCAGGTATTTGAAGCTCTCGACCTTTTCGATGACTTGTCCCGACAAGGCCATTAGGTACTACTATTACTTCTCTTCTTTATTCGCACCCAATGGTAGTGGTGTATAAAAAAATGCGAAAAAATATTAACGCTATTTTTTGTATCTGAGATTTGTGACATTCAGAAAACTACTATAAATGAATTAATAAAAAATGTCTAACTGGGACTAGAAACCCGGAATCTCCGTACCCTACGTCCAGCATCTTAGTTATTGCGGAAGCTACTTTTAAATTTTACGATCAATAGGATCGTTTTTATGATGAACATTTATCGTTGATTTTTATGCCACGTGCTGTGAATCTTAATCATTCTTACTAAATGAAGGAAATATGATCAGTCTTACGCTTCAATACCAGTCCAAGGTATCACATTAGAAAAATATATTTTAAACAAATATTTAATTATTACCCCCACAGGGAATCGAACCCGCGACCTCATGCCTGATAGCCTAGCGCGCTACCACTATATCTACTATATCTTAAAAACTATACCTACTAACTATATACTAAAAGGTCAAAACCTCCAACGATCATTAAGTGTGCGGGATTTGGGTGTTTGTCATGATAGTAAACTACTCTTCGACACTCATATTGACAGCATCATAAAAAAGGCCTCCCGGGCACTTGGCTTTGTGATGCGTAGCTCTACCTCGTTCACCAAGGCAAAGACACTAAAAATCCTATACTGCACGTTTGTACGGAGTAATTTAGAATATGCATCACAAATATGGAATCCCGTATACAAAATTCACATATCGCGTCTCGAAAATATACAAAAGAGGTTTGTCAGGTACATGTGTTATCACTTAAAACTCTCGAATATAATACTGACCGATATCCTCAAATATGCAAAGAACATCACCTACTATCTTTAATAAGGCGTCGTGAAATAGCCGATATAGTTTTTCTATCAAAAATAGCCTCTGGAGCAATAGACTCTCCGGAACTACTATCTTAACTTTCCATAAATATTCCCCGTAAAACCCTTCGCAACAACCCTATTCTTTAAACCCCTCTGGTACACACTAACTACAGAAAAAATTCCTATATATGGCGAGCCTCCAATAACTTCAATAAATTATCTAAAACGTTGAATATAGACTTATTTAAGAATAACCATAGTGAAGTGCGGCGTTTGCTGTCCGAGTGAAATCTCACTTGTTGAGTTAGCATTTGTTTTTTTTCATTTTTTTTTTTTCTTGTAATTTTTTTCTAGTATAATCTTACGATGTGAATATTTTTTCTTTCTTTTTTATCTTTGTTGTTACTACCTGTGAAAACCTGTAATTGGTCTACTCTGTTTTCTTTTAATGTTATTATAATGTTTTTGACTGTTGGTTTTCCTGTAAATAAATAAATAAATAAAAATATCTATATACCATCTGGATATATAATTAGACGGTGAAAAGGAAAAATTTACAAAGTGACATGATATCACTTTGTCGCTTAGCAACTTTTTCCTTTCAGCTGTCGGTCATAAAAAATATATATCTACCTATAAAATATATTGAAGTGATTTTTCGCTTGGATATTTATGATATTTATATAATATGTTTTTCCTTCTGTTATATGGCCTTCTGGCCTGTTGAGTTAGGTACATAGTAACTATACTTTCCCTTATCCGCACCCAATGGTGCATAGGGCACTGCATTGGTACACCAAGTGCAGTGTATCTTGATCATTTTATTACATGAGGGCAAGATGATCACTCTTACGCTTCAGTACCAGTCCAAGGTATCACACATGAAATATTTAAATGAAAAACTCATTTTAAATAAAGATGTCATGTTGACCCCTTACGGGAATCGAACCCGCGACCTCAGGCACGGTAGCCAAATGCGCTACCACTATGCTACGAGGCGGACAAGGTACATGGTTAAATAAATAAATTATTAGACCATCGTCTAATGTTTTGATACAATTAGGGCAACTTTCTCCATTGCCCTTGTATATATAATATATACAATTCATGTGCCTGGAATTTGAGATGAGGGAGAAGAACCTTCAAAACACCTGTTTGTCTCTGAGAGCCCAACTTCCTTAATGAAGTTGGTAAAATATCTGTCTAGACTCAAACTTAGCTCAAGGAAAACGATCCTCAGGGACAAGTAACTATCGCAATCTCCTCCTGTTTGCTAGTCTATGGCCTAGTTTATACTATAAAAGGGTTATTTGGAGAATTATTAGCAGCAAAATTAAAAAATGACTTCCAAAAAACTTGATAGTCCTATGTATGTATATAAACTACATAAGTAAATTATTAATATATAACTAATTAAAGTTAAATAAAAAATACTTGGTACACTTCCACTTTTATTTATTTTGACCAGTTAGCGTTTTCACCCTATAACGGGCATCTTCAGACTGGTAACATGTTGTACAAGACAAAAGTATAAATAGCAGTTTTTACAAAAATAAATTTAGATACTAAACACATGAGTTGGAAAAAGACAATATGAGAGAAAGAAGAAACAAAATACAAAAACATGTGTTAAATGGCAGTAATGTAACAAAGTAGGTAATGGGGAAATGAAGTGATAAGTTTTGTTTACAAATTGCACAAGGCAAAAACAATTTTATATAAGAAGAAATCTAGAAAAAAACCAAAAATGTACATGTTAGAGAGTTAGAGAGAGTCAGTATGAGATAAAATGAGACAAAATACAAAAACTATGTTAAATGGCAGTATTGTGAGAAGGTGTAGGTTATAGGTAATGGAAGGATAGGATTTTATTACAGGGATTATATTAGTAGGTTAGGCTAAGGGTGAAAGTAATGGGGAATTTGAAAATTCTGTTTTCTGGTTAATTAATAATATCCTGGCGTTATTTTTTATTCTACTACATAAGTCCTAATAAATTTCAGTTCCTTAAAAAATGTTGGAATTAGAAGGGAAGTTACTGACTTGATGTGTATATGTACATCATGGCAAACTCGACATTTTGTTTTGTGCAGAAAATAAGTATCAAATAACTTAGAAGAAACCTGTCCGGTTAGAGTGAGGGGCTAGGTAACTCAATATATAAAAACCATCTCGATTCGAGTCCTAGAGAACTTTGTTTACGCGAAGCACGAACTTTTAGAATTAAAACAAACTTATTCAATAAAATCTTGGAATTAGATTTTTTTTAGAGAAGAAACATTTGAGTTTTTATGATATACTTACTCTAATATTTCAATTTTGCAGCTGTTTTCTAACAGTCGGAAACAACTGTGTCAGAAAGCAGGAAACAAGAAAGAACCCAAAATTCTCAAAATTTACTTGCTTTTATTTTTAATTCCCAAAAACGATATATTTTGAATTAGGTCGCTTTGATTCTAATGCCGCAACGCATTTGATTATATTTTCTAAAAACTGTATTTTTTCTCTTGTTATATTATAATTTATAATACAATTTGACATCTCAACAGAGACGAGAAGTTTGGAAGGGAATATGGATAGCTAGGCGTTTACAGGGCTTGTGACCTGTCATTGGCTGGGTTAAGTGGCCACTTGATGTATTACAACATTCCCCATTTCACCTAGTATTTGATATCCATATCTATATACAGTAAAATGGCGCGACGCTTCACATGTGAACACTCTCTGTCATCCATTGAGAAAAAACTGCTAAGCATTTTAGCAGAAACCTTTATGATTGCAAGTGAGATTCTTACCGAATTATATCACCTACTAGGAAACGCCCGAAAATGAATCAATTTGTTATGCTTATAACTTTTACCATCTATTTTTTATAAACAACATTTTAAATGTGTGTCCAAATACTTGTCTACAACACACTCAAAATGTTGTTTATAATGTATAATATTTTATTTCATTAGGGATATAAACAGATGTACAGGTAATACATAATATAACAATACTTTTTTCTCTTATCCGCACCTAAAAGTGCATAGGGCACTGCGTTGGTAAACCAATAAATAATATAACAAGTAATAAGTATGCATGCAAGTAAAATTAAACAGTAAAAAACTAACTAATTTCAACTAACTTTTTGTAATTCAGATAGGTACATATAGCACAGGCCACATGCACTTAAATATTCTTCTTTTTGATTCTGAGAGATTAGGGGCGCCCAATACATCCGACCAAGGCCACATACATTCTCTTTTTTTTTTAATTTTGGTATTTAATCAAAAGAAACAACAATGAAAAAAAACAAAATTTTATTTTTAAAAAAATTGTATAAAATGTGTCCAACATTTCTATTTCAATCTAATTTCATTTAAATAATAATGCCTACTTATTTCCAGTTTACCGTTATTGTAATAGAGATTTGTGAATAAGTTACTTATGCACAGTTCTGTTCTGATAATACCCAAAGTTGTGAGTGGAAGTCTCTAGAACAAAGTGTTCCACTCATGTCAGCTAACAGCAACGTCTGGTCGAGTATTTTCCCGCTCAAAAACCAGCTTCCGTTTTGCATTCAAAGGCACCGCTTGTTTGGAAAACACCCCTCGAGTATTAAATAAATTGCCTGCTTACAAAAATAATATTGTGCTCACCTTAGCTGAGTAATTTTTAAGAAGGATGAAAGTAGACTGAATGCTGTTGAAATGCCATCTCTTAGGCGAATGTGTGGTAAGACTATGTATGATAGGTGTACAAATGTCGAAATGAGAGCAGAGTGCAAGGCTGAGATAAGCATTTTCGACAAAATTAAGAAAGGGCTTTTACGATGGTTTGGTCATGTGGAGCGAGTGAGTGATGAAAGAACGGCTAAAAGAAGTTTAAATGCAAGTGTGCCTGGATGTAGAAGCCGCGGAAGGCCGAGAAAGACATGGCTTGACCAAGTACGTCAAGTACTTGAAAGTGGGTCATGTGAAAAGTCGGAATAATCGGCGTATGTGCATGAGAAGATGTATGAATGTAGAGGAAGCAAAGAAAGTCTGTCAGGACAAAGTGGGTATGGCGTTCTATCCTCTCTGCCTACCCCTACGGGGAAATGGCGTGATGGTTAGTTAGTTAGTTACAAGAAAAAAAACAAATTTTAAAGCTCAAATTAAAATTCATATTACATATTCAACTCCAAATATGATGTAGATTCACCAGTTTTTGGGTTTTACTATGAGTTTACAGCATGTATATCCATGTTTTACCTTACAAAAATGTTAACACTATCTTTGTATTAAAATACATAAATATGTCACCTGTACATATTTTAGAGGCGTTATGCCGTGAATGTACACGTGAAATAAATTTAATCAATAATGTCGACACAAAAGCTTATGAAATAACTTAATCTTTTTTGTTTGATTGCAAATTTAAAAAAATTGTCCTGACAACCCTACCTTTCACTATTTTTATTTGTCTTTAAGCCACAAAACTTTATCTTAAATCCAAAAAAATCAAAGTTTATACCAATGTTAGTAAGTTGTTGTTCTGAAATTTATTTGGCCAAGTTTCAGAACTCCGCCAAAGTAGCTCCTTACTCCTTACTATTTCTGTTTATCTTTTGACTTTGAAGTCTCTAAAGAATACCACTTTTAGGGAGTCCACCAGATTCATACAATTCTTACTTTTCAATGTTTTGAAAAAAATCTTTTGTTGTTTTGGCACTCAGAATAATTACTTTTGTAAGATAGAAAAAATTGTCCTTGAAAATAATCTAATCGTATTAAAAATTAAGGACAATGTTATTTTTAGATTTTTCATGAATTTTACGTTACCGTTCAAAGCAAAGGCAGCAACTCCAAAAACCTTTTATTTTTAGTTTGGTGTATTCCTGCAATTCATCAATATTACTTCTTCTATATCTACATGTATAGTTTGAGGGTCTCAGCTATAAGCGGAGGCTGAGTAGCGCAAACTTATTATAACCTACTTATTGTCTTCTTCTTCTTTTTCTTATTCTTCTTCTTTCGCCTCGTTTGCTCCTATGTGGAGCACGTGGACATCACTAGATCCCTCCAGCAGACCCTGTCACCAGCTAGCCCTCTCGCCTCCTCCCACGTCAGGCGCATCTATCAGATCACCCGAACACACCCGTAGGATGGTCATCGACGGTCTGCCAGGACGGCGGTATCCTCTTTCTCTTTACTTATCCTCTCCTGCGTTTAAATATTCAGACTTTTCCCAAAACATACACCACACTCCACACACATACAACAACACACATACACATGACATAACATAACCACTGTTTGCTCACTTCACGTCTTTAGAAATTTGTCTTGTACATTGTGTTGTCCACGTAATTGGTGTTATGTTCTATATGTTACCTCAATTTGAAAATTCTTTGTTAATTTGTACTAAACATAGCACTGTGTGTATAACATTAAAATATAAATAAATAAATATACATTGCTGATCGGGTATCTGAAGAGGGCTCTCAATTGTGTTTGAATTAGGACCGCTGATAGTAAATTAAATTATACAAATATGTAGAAAGTAATAATAAAAACGGTTTGAATATGTTTATTCTTTTATTGACTTTTTTGCAACATAAATTGTTTTTTTATTATAATAATACATACCAATATTTACAAGAACAATAATTATAATTGAGTAAACATACACTCAATATGACAATTATACGAGTATTTAATACGAATATAAAAAAGGAATGTTACTTTTTAATTTATATTACACTTAACATTTCAACGAACTTCACATAGATCAACATTTTGAAAAATTACTTCATTTGTAGTGGAGAAATAGGACAAGTAGATGTTATATTCGAAAAAAATATCTATTTAGTTAGTCAAATAAAATACACCAAGACACAGATATTCAAAATATCTACTCGGTTGATTTTTTTGACATTTTAGAAGAGATTTTACCAATTACCATCATATAAACGCCACAGTTGCGATACATAAATATATAAATGTAGGTATTTTGATTAACTATGTCCAGATATGAGGAACTGGGCATTGCAATGCAGGTTTAGGGTTAAAATTTGTAATAATCAAAGCAAACATTACAAAATCAACAATGTATCAATTTACATTACGCACCTGGGTGCTTAGAATAAATACACATCGAGATCGAATTCATTACTTTGTATGGAAAATCATTGCTTTTAGCATACGTTCATTTCTTCGCTGGCAATGATTGGCATTGACATTTCGATATTTGTTTATGCTAAGCACTCTGCGTATATCAACTACCCATATCGATAATCGCTTATTAACGAAATAATTTTTTGAAAAACTTATGGATATTCGGAAAAATTATATTTTTTTTTTTTTTTTTCTGTCGGTACCTACTGTAAAAAACGGTTGTTTTTTGCATAGAACAAAAATGTACTGTTGGATTCATATTCCATAAAAAAAAATCCAAAATAAAAATTTAATATCAAAATGAGCAAATGCTTAAAAAAGTTAAATAAAGGTGATTAAGACTTTTTTAATAAAAATATTTTTTAACGTATTTTATAATGTGACTGATGTGTTAAAAAAAAAAACACATTTTTAGAAATCGTTATGAAAATTTAAAAAGCATTTTTTAAATTTTTTAATTAAACTGTTATTTTAACCCTTTCCTTTGCGTTTACCCACATTACGTTTTTACACCATCGAGTGAAAGGGTGTGTTTTATTTATTATTATCCTTTGAAAAAATATACGGTAAATAATTCTGACCTTTTCAAACGAACTGCTGTTATTTATTCAATGGTAAACAGAATGAGTTAAACCAGTATAACATACTATCCTTAGCAAGGAGGATAATACTGTCCGTTAAATGAACCGTCAAATGTCGGTTAAATATTACCGGACGTTAAACAATCGGGCTTAATGTATTTAAAAGGTAACAATTACTTTATATTTACAGGTATATTTGTATTGGTGAATTAATGAGATCTGAATATGTGTGAGATGGATTGCGTTACCACTTAGTAATACTTAGGAATACTCTTATGTTATCAGATACGCGAGTAGATGATTTGAAAAAAATGTAATATTTAATTATCCAGATCGAAAAAACGTGTAAATGAATAGTATTGTGAAAACAAACATGGTGAAGTCTTTTATAAACAATGTTTTTTAAATCTATTTCTTTTATACAGTGAACTTAATAACGATTTTAGCTGCGTCAATTGAACCGTCAACTTACGAGTATATCACTTTCTTTTAAAATGCATACAAACACAAATAACTATTGATATCTTTTAAAACTTCAAACACATGTTTAAAGTATTTATACCCTTTTAATTAAACAAGAAAAGAAATTTTTATGCTGTGTTTTTTTTTCATATAATTTATTTTCAGAAACAAAGTATGACGCATTCGTTTTTAACAACTTTTTATTAATTAAACCCCCGACCGGTTTCGAGGTAATACGTGTCTCTTTTTCAAGGGTACAAATAAATTTCATACGTACCCTTGTAAAACAGACATGTGTTGCCTCGAAAACGATCGGGAGTTTGATTAGTAAAAAGTAGTTAAAAACAAAGTGTTTCATTTAAATAGTTTATAATGAATAACTACAAAGTGGGTGCTTCTAACATATGTTTCATATGACGCGTTCATGTATGTATTGTTTCCTAAACACGGATGAATTTTTTTTAAATAGTGCACAGAGTTATCATTTGTGAGAGATGTGATGATTATTTATATTTTTGTATGAAAAGTCTCCACATGAATGTTACTATTATTAATGTGTCTTTTTAATGTGTAAATAATTTGTACTTGCTACATGTTTAAGGACAATTATATATATTGTGCAATAAAAGTTACATAAGCTTACGTTTTTGTATTTCATATTAATAATATTATAATTGAAAATATCAACCATTCCTGCCTTTCCATAACATTTTTCTATAATATTCCACTCTATCACAACTCTTAGCCATTTCTGTATCTTTTCATAACCAATGAAAATGAATTATCACACTATTCATTAATGTTACATATCTTATGTTACCTAACACTAATCAATAGCCTAAATAATTACTGACTAAAACGTATCAACATAGTGGCAATATGAAATCTAAGTTATTTTTTTTACATTTATCTTGCAAAGGGATTTTTTTAGAAAAATATGATTATTAATACAGGTTGAGAAATTACCAAATGATAAAATAGCCAATTATAAATTTGGCTGTTGATTGTTTTTATCAAAGTTATATACGTTTACAGAATGTCAAGTAGTTACTACAAACCAGTACTTTTATTATTTAATTAAGGTACTTCATAAGGTTGTAGGGGTAGAATTTATATTTACGTGTAAGTACTTACAAGTTAACTTGAAAAAAAGTGCTTAGCGTAAGCATTTTAATCTTAAATGTATATTTACACAGTTCTCACATTTAGAGAAAAAACACATTTATATTTTATTTGAATTTAAATATAAAATCACACTGAATTTAGTTCTACGCTTCTCTCACGAGTCCAATCACTTCTCACAATTTCGAGTCAAAAATACGAATATCGCTAAAAATAAAATTTCTGTTATTCACTCACAAATATTGTGTTTACTGTTTATTCAATAAAACACTCGACAAGAAAAGATGATTGCCAACTGTACGAGGAAAATTGAAGCTATTTGTATAGCGTTTCCTGAGCTGAGACCTCTGAAATCCTTTACTTCGCCCCGGCTGGGCCTTGAGAGCGGCGCTTCCGTAGAGTCCTTTAGTTCCTCGGGACAAGGAAGAGTCTCTACAGGAATTTGGAAAAGGTGCTTAGTGTTACCTTTTTTAGATGTATCATTCTGTGTCTTGCTCGGTGGGCTCAGTACGTCTTTGTCTTTGTGATGTTCTTCATTCGTTTCTTCATTTGCTTCTTCATCCAAACTATCTTTCAGATTCTCGGGACCGTCAATGTATTCCACCGTAGATTTCTGACTCAGAACCTTGTGTTTTCCTTTCTCACGGAGCCTATTGTTTGAATTGCGACTATGGCCTTTGTTCGGCTTGGGTTTCTCGAGACTATTGTCCAAGAAGTCTTCGTGTGCGGGCTCTTCTAGAGAACAGGTGATCTGTTCCAACAAAGACTTCGAGTTTTCATTTTTGGTGTCATTGCGCAGGGCGTACAACCAGGTCAGACGGCAGTCGCAGGACAAGTTGTTGTCTGGAAACAAACAAAAATATCAACACATTAGAAAAGGAATTCAACGTCTTTTTAAATGTAAATTAATTCGAGAATATGTATCCGACTAAAAGCACTCTCCATAAATCACAGTTGTAACTCTCTTATAATTAAATCACCTGTTCCCTTAATATATTGTATTACACACAAACCACGGCTCGTAGTTTGGCGGCAGTAAATATGAACAACATGGAGGACATGTCATTTGAATATAGTTCTCATTAATAATTCATGGCCCCGAATGTTGTTCAGGTAACAATTTGTATGACAGAGCGTCTTAAACTTACAAATCTAAAGGTCTAAATACAAACACATTTGTTACGTTAGGTAAACATGTCAGTACACTGACCTTACGGACAGGTAAAGATTACATTTTGAGGTTAATGTTGTCTGAGAGTTATGAGTGGTTTTATAACCGTTTGGTTGAGATACTAGGGGAAAAGGAAACATGTACGATTTATTTGAAGCGGGTGTACATTAGTTATAGTTAAGGTATAGTTTTCTCCTGGGATCTCTACTAACATGTTAATATAAGGCGTTACTTGAACGAGTATTTAATGAACCGGGAACACTATTATATGATGAATAAGTAACACTTCCTGTAGTAAACACCTTCAGACTAATTTACATAACAGGATTTTGAATATTTGCCAGGGAACTTTGAGATGAAATTTGACTGCTGATTAATGAAATAGTTATTTGAATTACCTTTATGTAATGGCACACTGGAGATGATAAATATTTTTTGTTTTTTTTTTTTTAATTTAAAAGCTAGGTAGGTACTCAGTTATTTACATAGTATGTAAAGTTATTTGGGTTCTTCGAGTCAAGCTTTCAGTTGTTATTAAAAATATAGGAATCGGAATAAAAAAAACTTCATTGAAAAAAAGGCGGGATTTTTTATATTTAAAAAAAAAAAAAAAGGTTTTTTCACTCAATCAATTATAAGGCTTAGAAAAAGAACTATTCTGGCGTTTTCTTGCCTTGACTTGTTCTTGGTTATTGATATTTTTTTTATATTTTTGTAATTAATTAATTCAGTTAAGGTCATTCAAATAACCGTTTCGTGGTAGAGTGGAGGACTCCAGATTGAAATCTCTAGGTTCAAATTCCACTCAAGAACAACTTTTCCCCCGCTTTCTGGTATATTTATTTACGACTGTTTGAAAGCAGCCCCAAAATTGAAATATTTGAGTACATAAGCGGCGAGCCATGATAGGGCCAACAGCGAAGAAACAAAAAAATTATTATATTATTATTTTATTATTTATACATGTAAAATCTTGTCGCTGTCGTCGCTCGCCGCTCGTGAACTTTTTGTAACTCTTATATTTGTAGCTTTATTAAGCGATTAAAGTTATTGTTCGTGTCTTGAAAATGTTATTTCGAAATACGTTATAATAAATTAATATTATCACAAAAAAGAAACCTGAAGAAAAAAACTAATTTTCCATATTGTATTATCAAGACATTTACTTTTACCTTCAAAGACAGCCATGTTTCAATAAAGAAAAGAGAAATCCGTACAAAATAATAGTTTTTTGGAAATTCTTTCTTATTAGGGCATCAGTAATGTTATGATTAATTCTTTCCCGGTACATTTTCCCTCGAAAATCCCACAAAGCCACGAAATAAATCACAAACTTATATTATATCTATCTCCCCGGCCAATAAACAATACAGTTAGCTAGTTTTCAGATAAGTTGAGAACTATCTGTTGGCTCGTGTCATGTCAGTACGTGACGCTAGACTAGTGATAGCCGATAGGTCCTGTTCTCCGCCATGCTAGCTTAGTAGAAAGGCTTAGTTGATAAACACACCGCTTGGGTGCGCCACAAGCTCTACATTTACTTTGCAAAACAGGATAAGACAGAGCTTTAAGCTTAATACGAATTAACAAAATACATTTAATAATGCACTTCCAACTAACCACTTTTACACTAATCTACTATAGGAAGGTACTGATTTGCTATGTAATGCGCACTTTATATACGGCATCGAAAAATGTACAGTTTCTTGTGCAATTTTTTGTTGTCAAAACTGTACAGACTACAGACTGGCAATCGTTAATTCACTATCGTACGTTTGCACACAGGAAATTTATAATATATTCTAAAAAAATTTCACTAGAAGGAGCGTTTCCATAAAAGTTTTCTAAAAATATACCTACGCTTTCTAGGGTTAATTTCATAACACTACCTGTTATCAAATTCTAGTCTTAAGACTCCTGCACTTAGGCCAATGCACGAAACGTGTGTTAGATGTCTAGTGATGACGCAGATGCCTATTGATAACGTAGTGAGAGACGTAGTGGCTAACAAGATACCTAAACACGTTATTATTTTTCAAATATGGAATTTCAGTTCTCTCTTGTTCGAAGGTTAATATAGCGAATAATGCAAATTTGCTATTCGTTTTTTACGTTTTTAAAAGCATTCAATATATCAATGTCTACTTAAACGTTTACATGAAAAAACGTTAACTGTCAGGTTAGCCAAAAACGCCGACCATTTAATATTCTATACAGTTTTCGCTCTATACGGGACAGTTTGCAAACTGTACAGTTGCAAGTCCCGTATAAAGTTAAAGTAAAGTAATAATATTTCCAAAAAAAGTGCTAACTACTATTTATCATGTAAATCAAAGTGCAAATATGTATCGTTTTTCTCTGTTAAATTATTAAAGTTTTATTGGCACTCTAAACTGCTTTATTATGCTATTTTTTTTTTTGCACCTGATAAGAAACTATAAACACTACATTTTATCGGGACATAATGAACACGTGGTGGTCCAGAGTCCAAAAATCGTCTGTTTGAATCCCCACTTTGACACGACTTGATTCCTATTTTCAAGCACAATCCGCTTAGGCTTTATTGAAAATAGTATTTACAAATTGAAATATGTGCAAATATCATTTTTTTTAAAAACATTACAACCACCTCAACAGGCCAGGAGGCCCAATTACAGAGGGGAACAACGTCACAAACACCCAGGCTTGAGAAAAATCTTTTTTTTGGGTTTGTGTTCTCACCGGGAATCGAACCCGGAACCTTCGTATCGTGAGTCCAGCGTCTTAGCCATTACTCTACGGAGGCCGCCAATAAGATTGCAAAGATTTATTTTTAATAAAAAATATAAAAATTATAATAATAATTGGTTTTTAACTTGATTAATTTTAAGGATTTTTACTGTAAATTGTGAAAAAAATAACTACTGATGTTAAAACTCAACAAAAATAAAAGTGGTTAAAAAAACCAGGTTTGTGTTTATCTTTTTCTTTACATAATTTAAATGATCCACAAAGTTAATGCTACGATATTCGAAAAAAAAACCCATTTATTAAGCCATTGTATGTCATACATAAATGTATTAGGGTAAGTTTCAAAGTTCGTAAGTTTTCAGGGCCTTCGGAATACAGATTATGTTTTTTGGGTTATGATGCCTTGTTTGTGGACTTTGTGTTGCCGACGTTTCAGAGCACATTGCAGTGTTCATCTTCAGGGCTGAATAAAATAATAACCCACACAACATAACCCAGAAAAACATTATCTATAATCTGTAAGGTGAGTTTATTGCCTTGAAGCAATTTCACCCAGTCTAACTTACTTACTTATCTACAACCTGCCTTGTAAAATAGTGGTTAGTTTGTTATACACAAGGTTTAGGTTTTATTATTTTAGGAATTTACGTATAAAAAAAATCTATAATACTATAGACCTAGCTTTTGAATCTTCTTTGAATGAATTTTCTCTTCTGGAGATTTATTAATACAGTGTCTTATGCACGAAAAAAAAATAGGGAGACCACAATCAGATTTTTCCAAAAACAGGATGAATCCATTCTCATAAATTTCTATTTTTAATCTGTATTTTTGTTTATATTTCCAAGTCTAGTTTATTAGTAACCATGTATTTCCTGTTTTATTACGAACTTGTGTTAGACAGCAATGGTTAGGTGACAATGCATATTGATCTTGCATAAATTAAAAACACACAGGTCCTTTTACCGTTTTAATTATAAAATTGACCAGCAGAGTGTTGACCAGCAACTAGATCTCTCGGGGGGTTCTAATAATATCCACATACTCGATATAGAAGCAAACGTGGCGAAAGAAGAGGATAGGGGTTGAATTTTCAAAATTCAAATTCGCTTTATTAGATTATCCTCTTTCTCATACCTACATATATGTATTTATGTATTCCATGGGTTCATTTCTAACGTCTAAGGCTCTATCGGGAGTATAACCTGAAACACTAATGCCTGTATTTGAAAGATAATATCTTTAATGGATAATAAATAGTTAGTACCGAGTAAAGGTTGGAATCTAGAAGGGGATGCTAGTGTTCCGCTAATAATAGTACTAGACGGAAACTAAAACCCGTCAGGATATTTCTGGATAGCTTTATCACATTTCATATTGTTTAAAAAAATTTGCTGTACACACAAGACAGAATTTTCGTGTTTTATGTGAGATATTTAGTTCTAACTCTATCTTTCAACTCAGTATTCTATTAAGTTTCTCTACCCTATGTGTATGAAATAAGCGTGTTAGGCTCCTATGCATGGAGCTGCGGGTTCGATTCCCGACAGGGTCAATACGAAATATTTGTTTAAAAGTGTTTTTTCATGAAATATTTCGTATGTGATACTTTCGGCTGAAGCGATAGACTGATCACCTCGCCTTCATGTAATGAATTATCAAGATTTACTGCACTTAGTGTATCAATGGTCAAGAATAGGGTAAATGATCATGAAAAAAAAAGTCAATTCTCCCTTTTTTTAAATAAAAATTACAATAGATTAAGATTTGAATGATTTTGAATTATTCTTCTTCAAAACTTGAATGAGATGGTGATAAAAAAAAAAACTAGTTCTTTAAGTAGACAGTTTTTTTTTTTGTACCTGTAATAAATTTAATTTTTGAAAAGGTTGTTAATAGATAAATCCCACTATTCAAAGGAAAATTCGTGAAAACAAGGAATCAAACCCCAAGAAAAAAGATATGATCACTCGTAAACAACTTAACGCGGTATTAACTAAGCTGTAACTTGTTCTCAAAGTACTTCTTAACAAAACTTAACGAATTATCTCGGAAATCATTATTCTTTTAAGTTTGAGGTGTAATAAAAAGCACCGTGCATACTGCAAAGGACTTAAAGTTTTTTAACTTTCCAGTAAGTAACTCGCATTTTAGTCTCGGGACTTATAAGTCCGGGCTAAGTTCAAAACAGAAAACAGCACTCAAAAGTACACAAAAGTTTGTATCGGCGGCATTTACTCATCCGGTTCTGTGAGCCTAATAAAATTACTGGCTTTTTTGAAATTTTATATTCTTATAACTTTTTTCTTTCAGAAGGAAGTGATATCCCTTTTTTTTCTAAAATCATAAAGGCAACCGACCGACACGCGACACGACGGGAGTTATATTTTTGTATGCTTCCGCAAAAACAAATATTTTTTTTAGGTATCTTAATTGTACATATTTCGCCTCTTTTCTCTCGAATTTATGCTTAAGACTGTGAGAATAATAGTATTTCACCTAACTTGACGCATTAAATTTATTATTGTGAATTTTCATTAATAAATATGATATTTGATCTAATCTATCATAATTTATGTATATCGAGTATTTCTCATAAATTATAGCCAGTTAATAAAAAAATTGCTTCATAATTATTTATCTTAGATCAATACCAATACTGCACTTACCTATTAATATTGATTTTACCTTTTTTTAAAAAAAAATTACCTTGTGTAGTTTCTGTTTTAAATTCTGTTTTTGTGTTTGTTTTATAAGGTAAAGTCCTAATGTTGAACATCCAAATTGAAACGAATAGTTTTATTTTTCAATATTCATGAATTTTTATTGTTAACTCATTCAAAAATCAAACTTTGTAAAATCATGACCGAAGTCGTTTAAAAAATTCCCTTACCTATGTTTAAATATAAAAACAGCTAACAAAGCTGTATTTATCCTTGAGTGAATATATTTGCACAGATTTATTTATGTTCCTAAAATTTAACTTAACAAACTCAAAGATATAAAATAATTCGGAGAACTTTTCAAAATCTTCTAATAGCAGTTTTATTTTATCAGCGGCTAAGTTACAGTGTTTATCTTAGTAAGTGGTCGGTTAGGGTGTTTAGCACCCCAAGGGTTTAAACAGAAAATCGGTTCAGATAACAATGAGAAAATTCCTTTGAGGTACACTAACTTACAAGAACATAAAATGTATCAAGCTTTCGATTCTACAAATTGAGTCTTCGCTCTACAGACAGACATCAATGGGTTATGGAACTAGAAACTAGCTCAAACATAAAAAAAATATTATCTTTCGAAATAAATGGCATTTTTGCAAAAACTTTTTAATACGAAAGAAAAATTTAATGGTATAATATTTTCGTTGATCTGCAAATATCAGAACTATCACTTTTTGAAGGTTTTTTTTATTTACAATTTGACATCTCAACAGAGACGAGAAATTTGGAATGGAATATGGATACCACGGCGTTTTACAGGGCTTATGACCTGTCATTGGCTGGGTTAAGTGGCCACTTGATGTATTGCAACATTCCCCATTTCACCCAGTATTTGATATCCATATCTGCCAGTATACAGTAAAATGGCGCGACGCTTCATATGTCAACACTCTCTGTCATCCATTTCGAAAATTGCTAAGCATATATGGATATCAAATACTGGGTGAAATGGGGAATGTTGTAATACATCAAGTGGCCACTTAACCAGCCAATGACAGGTCATAAGCCCTGTAAACGCCTAGGTATCCATATTCCATTCCAAATTTCTCGTCTCTGTTGAGATGCCAAATTGTAATTATTAGCCCGTAATGGGTGAAATCCAGTTTTTGTCTACAAGTATTTGGACACGCTCAAAATGTTGTTTTTTATTTTCTTTAAAATAATAACTCACCATTTAGCGTTAGTTGGCCGACCTGAGATTTCAAATTGTCTAAAATAGGTCGGATGTCATCCAACGTTATAGTTTGTAGGCGGTTCTTCTGTAAATCCAAATGAGTCAACCCACGGACGCCTTCAAACAAGCCACTTGTCAATACAACTAGGCGGTTCTCACTCAAAGACAAACTTTTCAGTTGTGACAAGCCGTCGAAAGCTCTCTCGGAAATTAATTTCAGCTCGTTGGAGTCTAGAAGTAACTCCTGCAGATTCCATAATTCAGCGAACGTGAAATCGTTCAATGTCTTTATGCGG
>JAGVSP010003086.1:0-23622 GCA_022494985.1 Micrasema minimum | reverse complement strand
CATGGATAATTTTTTGCATAGATTACCTATTTCCTATTTCTCCAGCAGCATGTCATAGGCAAACCAGCTCCAGAGCTAACAAATTACAGATTATTTATGGTTAATCGCAAATCGGATCGGCTTCACACCGCACCCATTTTGATTTGTATAAAGTACCTACAATGAGGTATCAACTTACTATATTTAATTACCTAAGTTGCCTGATTGCAAACCCCTACTTGCCTCTATGAATAAAATAAAATAAATAAATTATAGAATTACATGATAAAAATAATACATGCGGGTCTTATTCTCAACGAAATAAACAAGCCCAAATTCTAGTTGAAGCATTTCCGGTTCACTAAAATTTTAGTGTAAATTTTTTAGAAAATTGGACTTCTTATATAATAATTAAGTAATTTAGTAGCACAATTCAAAGTTAAATTTTATATTTTCAGACAAGAAACTCGATTTTAGTATGGGGAAGTGTAGGTGCCACCTTGTCAATAATCAGGATATGGGCCATGTAATAGGTTAACAATAATTTGATGTTTAACCTGATTATAACAAAAAATTTAAACCAGACATTTGCTAAGTAAAGTATTCATAATTCGCACATAAATATGCACAGAGATATTCCTAATATAAATATGTATTTAGAAAAGAAGAAAAAATGTTGTAGGTACATAATATTATGTAGGCTGTGCATTCAATTGAATAATAATAGTATAAATGCAGTTTAAAGGTTACTATGTCAATGGAATATAATAAAATCTGAAAAGATTGCTATCGACTAAATAATTTTATGATTGTGTAGTGTGTACGTCTGTACGTGTTGATTGCATAACTCTGAGAGGAGATACTTACCTATTGCGAAGTCGTTTGAAGACTCTTAACCGAAGATTAGAATGTACGGGGAGGTGTCATCGTTCATCACCACAGGTTACCTTTATACATAATAAATATACATACACTACTATTTTCCCTTATCCGCACCCAATGGTGCATAGGACACTGCAACGGTAAAACATACATATACAGGGCGTCCCAAACTTATGGGACATGAAGGGGAAGTACTTTAAATATCGTAGATAGTGTATTTTGCTGAAAGAAGACTTTTTGTTACTTTTAAAAATTAGTAATTCTGCATTCATAGATTTTTCTAAAAATTACTTGCTTCGTCTGGGAATCGAAACCGACTTAAATGTCAAAAAAAAAAATCACCCTACTTTTATGATGCCAATTGAAAGAATAGCTAAAAAATAATAACTTTTCTTAAGTAACATAGTATTTTAAAAAGAAAGAAACAACGTAAAATGATTGAGTCAGGCGATTTTGCGTAAGACAAGAGGGATCATATTTTGAGCATTTAATTAATTAATTTACAAAAATACTTACTTAATTGACTACGGAGCTTTCATGTATGTTTTTAATTTGATTAAAATGATTAATTTCATGTTGTTCCTTTTTTTTTAAATAATTATGGTATGTTAGTTAAGCAAAGTTATTATTTTTTAGCTATTCTTTCGAATTGGCATCATAAAAGTAGGTTGATTTTTTTTGACATTTAAGTCGGTTCGATTCCCAGACGAAGCAAGTAATTTTTAGAAAAATCTTTGAATGCAGAATTACTAACTTTTGAAAGTAACATAAAGTCTTCTTTCAGCAAAATACACTATCTACGATATTTAAGGTACTTCCCCTTCATGTCCCATAAGTTTGGGACGCCCTGTATATGCAACGAATATGCTCGTTTCATGATTTTAATTTATTTCATTTATATATTTTTATTTGGTTTAGTGAAAAATTACGGGAACTGGGAACCGATCGTTTGGCTTGAAGGTGGTTAGTGGAATCCATATACACCACATAAGAAGCGGATAGGGAATGATGATGATGAAATAAAAAAGCATTTACAAAGCACTATAAAAAATACTACTACTGCTTCTACTACTACTCTCCCCATTTCTGATGCATAGGGCACTGCATGTGATACACAAGTGCAGTGAATCTTGATTATTTTGTCACATGAATGCCAGATGTTCAGTCTTACGCTTCAGCGCCAGTCCTAGGTAGTTATACCTAGAAAAAGAATTCTAATAAATATTTCATACTGACCCCCATCGGAAATTGAACCCGTGTCTTCATGCATGGCAGAACGACGCGCTACCGGTACACCACGAGGCTGACAAAATACTGAAAATGAGACATCAAAGGTACACATAAAAGATTTACTCATTTAAGTCAGTCCATAACACACCTGTGTGTACAGACAAAATATTACAAAAAAGCACTAAAATATCAAGGGACTATCCGTTTGTATTCAGAATTATTAATGTGCGATATACAATGAATGAAAAAGGCGCTGGAATAAATAAAAATGCCAACGACAACGTCATTCCATAAGTACCGAAGTCTTCCATATAAACACCAAAGCTTTAACTATTATTTATTAATCGATTGTCACGAAGTACTGATGCGATGGTCGAATTTGGTATTTTTTCACAGCATTTACAAAACCAAACGTCCAAGATCGGCCCACAGATTATGGCACATTACTTGTTATTATTATTTGGCATAGTACGAGTAAGGTATGTATGTAGTTACAAAAACGTAATTGCTTTCTTTTTTCATGCTCTCGATTCACGTGTATGTAGGTACTCGTATGTGTTTCTCCCTATGAATTAAACAACCAATTTAGCATACTTAATGTGAGAACTTTATTTGTAAGTAGGTATAGAATTAAGTATTACATAAAAAATCGCTTAAGTCTAACTTCAAGTTTGTAGAAACCAGCTGGGAAAGCCCAGTGTGCTAACCATCGAACAAGGATCAGTGCTTACCACTTCGAAATGGACAAACATAACATTTGAAAAAAGTACGAGCTGAACCAAAAAAATCCTGAGCGCATAACAGTGGCGAGTCGCCACTTAGTCCAGCCGATGACAGGTCATAAAAAACTTCTCTTGGAAAAAAACACTATAATTAATTTCCCTTAATAATAATATCGTATCGGAACAGTGCCCTATTTTATGTAAATTTAAAATCTTATTTACGGTTTGTAAATAACATTAATAATTAAAGATATATAATTTTATAAATATATAGCATATCAATGTTGGCTTAGAGATAATATGTAAAAAATAACGTAAACGTTAAAATGCTTGCTTGCTTGGTGTTTCGATGCAGTGCCCTATGCACCATTAGGTGCGGATAAGCTGTAAAATGCTTGCTCAAGTCTTAGTAAAAACCTACCCAAATAAAAATATTCTACGCATGTTGCAAGATTCAGTTTAGATTAAAACTGCTATAAATAAAATTCTCAGAGTCAAGTAGAATAATGTGGACCGTAGAAATTTAAGCTGTTATGATATTATATTTAATTTAATGACTGGAGTTTATTAATATTTTACAGGCGACCGGAAGTTTAAAGTATATTAATTTTGTCCTCCGACATTAGAATTCAAGGTATGTTGGTGATTTATCACGTAACAAAAATGTTTGCCACATAATGTGATATAGGTATACACACAAGATGTAAAAACCATCGAACGTAAAAACTCACAAATTCCATTTAAATAAAATATATTTTCCAAATTAGATATATTTATCTATCACTAATAGAAGTAGCTTTTGTTGATGTTGCTTTCACAGCTCCAAAGATCGTCGGTGGTGAAATTTTATCTGATTGGCAAAATGCATGAGTTAGTACTGTTTACATGTATTCCAGTTTGTAACTTATTTTTAGTAAATATTAAAAAAATAAAAAAAATACGCACGTTATCGGATTAAAAAAAAATAAATGTTTACTAGAAATTTGTCCACATGACGAGGAATTAGGTACTATTTTAGTTTATTTTTGGTCATTATTAATTATTTATTCCCTTAATTGATGCATTATTTATTTACACTAAAACTATACTTATCCAAAGAAGATACGGGTTATTTTAATATCCTTGCTCCTATCATATCTAGTAGATATCTATACCTAAACAACGTAATAGTATGCCTATACAGCATTTTTTGCGCCTGCATGAATATTGATTTTATAATAATAATGATGGAAATATATTTATCTCGCCCTAGTCCTAACTCACTAGACCTAACCTAACTAACCCCGTGTTAGGTTAGGTTAAAATTAAGTTCAGGGCTGCGATTCTACTAAAGTTAAAGACATTTTACCGATTCCCTTAACTGTCACTTGTCAAAAATCGGAATCGGATTTTTGGCTTCAAAGTAGAGTAGAAACTTGCTAGAATCTCTCAAGGTCTATGCATTCCACAAGACATAAGAGATCAACATTTTTGGAGAAGCAAATTCGTCGAATAAGTAAGGTTGGAGATAAACGATTTGACAGCGATTTGACAGTTCGGCTAGAAATGGGCGTCTAGTGACGTTTGGGTTTACGACCGTAATAACACCACAGGTACCGGAATCACGGGGTCAGAGATCAGTCTTTACACATTCGGCAGTTCCGGATTAGCCCTCAGTAGGGCCTACGCAGCCAGTACCCAGTGAATTAGCAGTGCTGCTTTCTATTGCTTGACCCAGTAAGGCGAGACGATGGCGCGAGGAATGTTTCCGCTGAGCAGCGACCGCCGCAGGTGGTACGGCATTGGTCACTTGCGCAAGCTGCAGCCAATCAGCTGCCTACTGACCACTCCACACTCTTCACTCCTCGCTCTGCGCTGCTCGCTCCTGATTCGTCTGTTGCTCTGTGAAAATTGTCTGCCATTTTCTAATCTGTGACCGGAACTCGGGCCGTCTCACACACTTTTCCGGGCGGGAAAATGCACGCAAAATCAAGGAGTCCACAAGTATGTCATATAAGTTACGGTTGTATTTTTGATACTGGTGATGGTAATGTAGTCTATCAAATGAGTTATAAATTTGTTTTAAACGTAATCGCTGTAAA
This sequence comes from Micrasema minimum, assembly GCA_022494985.1. NCBI lineage: Eukaryota > Metazoa > Arthropoda > Insecta > Trichoptera > Brachycentridae > Micrasema > Micrasema minimum. The sequence goes on along the minus strand of JAGVSP010003086.1, from coordinate 18,728 downwards.
TAATTATTTTAAACCAAAACAATAAATACGTGACTCCAACGAAAAAAAAAAAACAGTTTTTTCAATTTTTTTCAGAAACTTGAATCTCAAGAAAACTTTGAATGTTTCAGTGTTTCAGGATCTCAATTACCGTTATGTAGGTTATATAAATAGACACCTGCATACTACATGCATTGGTATTAGGTATTATATTAGATACATACATAGCATGTCTCATCTTTAAATCTTAATTTACTTTGTAAACAGGTAAATGTTGACTATTATCATTCAGTTATTTTTCCTTGTTGCACAATTCTCTCCGATCTAATATTTTTATTGCCATTGACAGACACAAATACCAAATTAACAGGTATCCATATTTGCCGACCAAATATTGACACAACGACCACCAATGTTCAATGTCTGAGACTTAAGAGCCACCTACAGCCTACAGTATTTACTTTACTCATATTTTTAGCGTTTTCGTATTAAAAGCTTTACTGATAAACAAATATTGTTATAAAGAGTGTTATTTATTTAATTTGTAACAGCTTCTAGTTTCGGTAATACAATAATCTTTAAATTTACGTAAATGACTTATAATTATTAATAATACGAGTATTGTATCTTCTCCATCTGAGTAGGTTTTTAGGTAATTTTAGATAGGTGTAACTCTCGTGTGTTCCATTTGTTATTTTGTTTTTTACTTACTATCTTCCAGTTAATAATTTTTCTAATTCCATCACTGTACAAACTAAGCGGCGCAAATACAAAATAATAAAAATATTTTTATCACAATTTAAAAAAAAAACAGATTGTAAACATGTGTTTTCAACAAAAAATATCGAAACAGAAAAACGTATCTGATGAACGTAGACTCTAATAACTAATAATCACAGGTAAATTATTTTAATAGACTAATTACTCGAAACATTTCATTGGAAGCGCGATTATAAAAACAAGGATACTACTACACTACATATATATTATGTACTTTCCATAAGAAATATTTGTTAGTGCCAGCGCACAATGCGTTATATTTTACATCCTGCGAGATTTATTTTTATATTTTTTCTATTTAAAACGAATATTTCCAGTATGAAAAAATGACCAATATGCAATGCTGCATACTAACTTTTTTCTTGAGAACTGTTTTAAATTATAATAAGATAGTAGAGAATGAATCAGCGAAACAGCTCTCAGATGCTAGATTTTGCTTAATCAGTGCGCTACATGTGTCAACAAAGGATTTTTTCATATTTTTCTTGATTATTTGGATATTGAAGTTACCTGTTTTTATTTCTTTTGGGGCTATCCATTTCAAATGATCTAGAAAAAAAGTTTTGTGTGTGGATTTCGCCATAACTTTTTCATCTCGGAAACCGTGACTTTTAGAGAAATTAAATAAAAATCATATTGTCAATAAAGAAAAGTTTTAAAATTTTATGTTTAGTAAATAAATAGCAAAATCTATGCCTAATTGAATATTTTCATTTTTGAAGGCATAATAGGTACCCCAAGAAACAATGCCACATGGGACTTAATTATTCGGAGGTGTGTAGATTCATAAAAATTCTATATTTAATTTAAAAAATCAAGATTTGCATAATTTGCGAATCTTAATCAATATCTGTTAAAAATATATATAACAAAGAAAAAAAGCACACTGTAGGTATATAAACATAGAAATGACAAATTCACAGAATACACCAGAAAAATTAAAAAGACATAGATAAAAGAGAAATAATTCCGACTCCCTAGAACGGATCCACCCCCCTGTACCAAGATACTAATAATTATGTAATATCGACTACTTTGACGACACCTTTTTTAGTCTGTAAAAACGCTTTTGTAAAAATATATTTTATAATATTTTTCATATAATTCACAAAACTTGAAACCATAATACAATGATATAAAGACAAATATTTTGAGATATTAAAATAGACCTCGTAAATATTTTTGATAAAAATACGTTGTTTGTTTTTTAAATGATGGTAATAAATTTTAAGTTTTTAAATTCTAAGTGTGAGACTGCCTAATTTTATTTCTGGGTAATGTGATGGTACACTTTGTATTTCATAGTAAACGAAACGAAATATTTTAATAAATGTGCCACGCGAGTGATTTATAAAAAAAAACTTTATGGTTCTTTCGCATATCGCATTTAAGCTGTCAGACCTGTCCTATATTTTAAGTTAAAAGTAAGTATCGCACAATGAAAAGTTGAGGGAATATACACCGTGTCCCACGATGAGACCGCGCAACTCCGGAGGGTGATTGTTCATGGTATTCTGAGGAAAAAATCCTTATAAATTTTTTTGATCCGGGCATTTCCAATAATTAATTTTAAAAAAGTATTCATAAAAAGCGACGAGTGTAATACTGGCTTCTGTTTGAAGTGCTAGCGGCGGCGGGGTGGCGGTGGGCGGGGAGGAGTGGGGGTCCGCTCTGGTACGCCTTGTACGGACATTCAAAATTCGAATTTCATATCTGAATCTTTAATATGTGATTTCTTCGCGCTTATTGGTGCAGGTCACGTGGTGTGAGCCAGTTCAAAAATTGACGGTATTACACGCGTGAATTTTTATTCATATTTTAATAATTTTTTTAAGAAATTAGAATTGAGTTTTTTGAAAAAACTTTATTTGGATTTTTTTCTCAGAATATCATGAATAATCACCCTCTGGAGTTTCGCGGTCTCATCGTGGGACACGGTGTATAACTTCTTTTATTTTTGTAAAAAAATATTCTATCGAGCCGCTTGCGTAATTGTTCAGTAAACCACAGTTTATTGTGACATTTAATATAAGTAGTTTTGATAGTTTCGGGAAATTATCGTAAATTAAGCAACATTTACGTCATTTAGTATTTACTACTCCGTAGTCTCATCAAAGCTCTAGATCTCGTAACACATTGGAATAGATTCTTTTTTCTAAGGTTTGGAAGTTTGCACTGCAATATTATACTAGTAGGTAATATCTACATAATATACCGGAATCATGGTATTGGACATGGACAATGGACAGTGATAAATCTTAATACATATTAATTTGCATACTTTCGAAATTCTAATGATATGTAGAGATATGCACACAGTCATCGTTATATAGGTACATATACTCGTATGTTATCGTTAATGGACACACTAGCTCTGCTATCACCAGTGTATCTATGCGTACATGTAGACATATCGCAGTTTTGAAGCGTTTACCTACTTTACGAAGAAATTACTACTACTAATATTACTTTTCCTTATCCGCACCCAATGGTGCATATGCCACTGCATTGGTACACCAAGTGCAGTGTGTCTTGATCATTGTATTACACAAAGGTAAAATTATCCGCTTCAGAACCAGTCCAAGGTATCACACATGAAATATTAATATGAAAATCATATGTAGGTAAATTTGTACTTACCTAAGGAGTATTTTTCGAAAAAAAAAAAAAATAATTGAAAAAAAACGGTTAATTGATTTAAGTTGGTTTTATTTTGCGGTTTGTACCGGAAGGTATAATTAAATCTAATGTGATATTATGATGAAGGTTGAAATAAGTTGCATCGGACCAACGATATCGTATATTTTTGTGAAACGTTGCGAAAATGTTGCAATAATTTCTCGTCATCAAATTGAATTATGGTTTATATTTTAGACATTTTAGAACATAATTCACTAAACTAATGTTATTAATTACAAATCAAGAAAAATAAACTGTACCGAAGCAAACATATTAATTTTTAGGTTAATTTTTAGTAAGTTAACAAAAAAAAACCCTGAATTCAGTATCGTTAATAGAACCCATTTCAATAAAAAACATGTACTTTCTCAAATAAAAAAAAGGAAAGGTGCACCCAAATGATCGCACATCCCTTATGCGCCGCGCATGAACTCAGATGACCAGCTGTGAGTAGGGTGTGCGTAATTTGTAAAAATTATTAGGAATAAAATAATAAATCGTAAAAACAAAAAAGTACTTGTTTTTTCATTGATATGGGTTCTATTAACGATACTAAAATACAGGTTTTTTTTTGTTAACTGACTAAAAAAATACCTTGTATTTATGAACCGGAGTAAATTCAATCAATATACAAAAAAATGCACACATTCAATTTTTCAAATTATTATATATTTAGGAAAAACAAACACATACGTCATGTTCGTGTAACTGTAAATCGGTAGGTACATGAGGTACATATCTACCATGCCTTTTCATTGCAGAGAACAGAAACCCTAGACAGTCAATTCTAAGATCCGCATTAGAACGCTTTCATTTTTCGTGATACCTAATTTTTATTTTGTGTGTTTTTTAGAGTGTACTTACCTATACATTAAATGGCAGCCAATTTATTGAATTTGAAAAAAAAATGTTGCCGTCTTTTTAGTAATTTGAGAATATAGGATAATTAGATACCCACTATTATTATTTGTTGACAAGGGCAACCCACATAATAATTATTGCTAAGGTGCCTACACCAACATGTCGTCGAGACAACGCCAAAACCGTCAATTTGCATAAATGCTGTTTTAAAATGTTATTCACTTGTTTAAATTATTATTTTAGTAGGTCAAAATAATTAACAGATGTTAGTTATGGAAATAATCACACTTTGTAGAAATTGAAATAGGTTTATTATTTTATATATTTTAATTTCTAAACTCAACATCTCAAATGGACGTTCTACAGATTCGCAGTTTTGGCATTGGACCGACGATGTTATTTAGTAGATAGTAAATTAAAGTCGTGAGTTCTTCGTGCGTAGAATTTATCTTCTTGGCCTTCATGTAGGTACAAAGTAAAATTTAAAAAAATCACTGCAATTGGTGTGTTGAAACAGCACAGCGCAGCGCCCTATGCATCATTGATTAAGTGCGGAAAAGGAAAAGGATGGTTAAAGGTCATTATTTATGAAGTTAAAATATGTTTATGGAACTACAAAGTATACTTGGTGTAATGAAACTAGGTTTTGGTACTATTATAAAGATTGATTTTTAGAAGTATAGTGTAAGGAAATTAGTATGCATGAAATTCTCACAGGGAGGCCTTCTAAGGATTATTTGAATAGGTAAATAATTTAATTTGAATGCAAAAAAAAGCTTTTTACCACACTGTTTTTTTACTACAACACAATGATTATTTTCAAGGTTCTCTAAACCTGTATTATCAAATTATACAAGTTTATTTTCGCTAACTACTGGCAAGAGTAAAAATCTTAACACGGATGTTCACAATCATCGAAATAAATTGAAAAATATTATAATCATCCGCTGTCAAGTACCCACCATGATGACTAATGAACTAAGTGCAAAGTATTGAATACATCGTACCATATATTATAATAATTAATGTACTCGAATGTAAGATATTATGTAGGTATATTATGGTATCTCCTTTTAACATTTTTTTAGATGTGTTAGCACATGAAGTACCTACTACCTACCTAAACATTTTTAGATGACGGTAAATTTTTTTATACGACATACAAACATACATTTTTGTCTTCATCTCAGCCCGTTGAGGTCCACTGCTGGACATAGGCCTCCCCCTGCCGTCTCCACTCCTCCCGATCCTGCGCCGTCCCCACCCACTGTCTTCCAGCAGACTTCCTGATGTCGTCCACCAATCTCATCGGTGGACGTCTTTGCGGCCTCTGGTTCCTCGGTCTCCACACCAGAACGCGTTTCGTCCGTCTGTCGTCCGTCATTCTGGCAATGTGACCGGCCCATTTCCACTTCAACCAAGCAATTCGCTGCACCACGTCTCAGACCTTTGTCTGACGCCGGATCCAATCGTTCCTTTTTCGGTCTCTTAATGTTATTTCAAGCACAATCCTCTCCATGCTCCTCTGTGCAACTTGCAACTTATGGGAGGATTGCTTGGTCAGAGTCATTGTTTCCGCGCCATAAGTAAGGACGGACAGAATGCATTGGTTGAATACTCAAGTCTTGAGTGAGCTGGGAATGGAGCTTCGGAATGCGGAATTTAGCTTTCCAAAACATTTTTGTATGCATTTTTGTATTTTTGTAAAAGTCACAAAACGTAAAAGCTACCCTTTGAAAACCTTTACTTTTGATTATATTATATAAAAAATCAACAGTAACATGATTACCTACGAAATATTTTTATATCCAGGTGTGTTGATTTGAATGCACTTTAATATTATACTGAAATGGCTGGTAGAGAAGACGAGAAAAATAACCAACAAATCTATATTTTCCATAGTTTTGAGATATTTCCTCCGGAGATAGAGGCATTTACATTTTCCATAAGAAATTCAGAAAAGATAAATATTGTGATGAAAATGTACAATACTATTTACCGAGTACCGAGTACCTAATGTACGGTGGCGGTGATGGAAATAAATATACCTATTTGAAGATGTCAATTTTTCCAGGATTTAAATTTGCTAAAATTTCGCATTATACTTGTTACATATCCCTCAAATATTTCTATATTATAAGTATGTATAATGTACCTACTGCATTCAAAGAACATAATATGTATAAATATATGAGTAAGACATCAACTCGAGTTTTCTGTACTTTGCGACTAATCTGAGTTTTTCTGAGGTCAGATTAACGCCCTTTACAATGCATGAAGGTATACTCATTACATTCACAATAAAACGTACGCACCCAACCACCTAGCGATTATAATAGCAGGTAGGTGTACCTACTATTGTAGTATCGTGCTTCCACGGTCGTCTGAGCACATGATGTGTTCAATGCCAGGGCTAATGGGAAATGCAATGGATTGTGGTGCCTTCAAACTGACTACTCTGTACGAATTTTCCTCTACACTTGGAGCGTGTTGAGTAACGCCGGCATTTGCTTCAGATTTCCTTTGTCTACGATTCACTTGCTTTCCAATCACAACCACGATAACATTCTCAGTTGTCCGTTCTCGGTTCTCGCTGCTCTTGGCCTGGTTTGGGTGCTTCTGCACTTCTGCAGTCGACTTTGTGACAAGCACGCGGTTTGCTAATAACAAGTAAATAACATTATACCCACATTAAACTGCGTTATTATGCTTAATAAAAACTTAATAGTTTGACTCGTCAGATTTTATCGTCAATTAAAAAGAATGAGCAAACACATTTAATACTTTGTAGGTATTTTTGAATTAACCGCAATTTTAAAATTACATTATATAATAAATGTAGCATCTAGCTATTAGCTACCTATAACCTGAAAATATTGTTTGCCTTGGATAACCAAAAACTAAACCTAACTGGTTTTCGTAGCACGTTTTATCAACTCTAAAAACAAGAAAAAAGAGCATTATGTATTACATGACATAATCAGTACGTAGCTAAACATAAAATCAACTCTTTTATTGAGCAACTTATTTTAAATCATCTATAAATAATTTATTAGAATAGTAAACACGTTTTTTGTTGTTGGAAACTTTAACGATTTTAGCACTATAATGCTTACACAGTTTTATGGCATTTTATGTTGAGGCCACGTGCCAACGTTTTCTAAAAAAAACATTGTTTCTACTTACAATAATTAATGAAGTAGGGTAGTATTAATAGTAGAGTAGTATTAATTGAGTTACTATTAGGTTTCGTTTCGTGTTTCGTGTAAGACGTAAAGACAATTCCTAATCTAGTCGGTTTAAGGTTCCAAAATTAATTATCCTTTTGTTTTCAAACGTTACTCCTCCTCCCTTCATCAATAGCCATGTATAGGGGCAATAAGGTAGACTTACCATATATTTACAAAAAAGATTTTTCTCATATTGTTTCTAATGAGATGGTCAAAATATAAAACACCAAAAACTTACATACCGCCCAAGAGCTTGACGCAGATCCAAGCGTGAAGCATTTCCAATGCTGAGCAACTGTCCCTGTTTCAATCAACTATTAAATATTTTATTTGCGCCCTTCTCCGCCGGGCTTTCGCACGAAAACGGCTATCAAAGTTATCTTACTATCATATTATAATAATAAGTTATCTTACTTTTATATTATAATAATAAGATATATTATTATTTGGATTTTTAACAAACCATTTTACACCCTTGATCCTTGTCAAATGTGCTAGTTTACTTTCCATTTCCTTACAAGAATATTCTATGTTATTTATTTCTAATTTCCACCCAATGATATTAATTTTCAAAGATTTTTCTTCGGTCCCTTGTCATGTACAGTAGCTCAAGCACAGATAACTATCGACGTAGTTAAACGATTTGACCGATCACAGTTCGATACCGCGGTAGCGGTTCGGCTGTGTTCGTCGTGTGTTCGGACGTTTTCGCCTAGCCGATGATAGCCGACTGGGGCCGATGCGGCCATTGATCGCGGCCTTACGTCAAACGTCAAATTAATGCGCTTGTCGGATTATTATATTATCGACTGCTTTTCTCAATATTTGGCTTCCCGAAAACCGGCTAAATTATAATAAAGATTGAATAAATATATGTGCGAATAAGATATATCTCGGGAAATGGCTCGCGACTAGTATGGCTCGTTTTATAATCCCGATCGATAACTTTTAACGCGTGTTCCATTGTGATCGCGAAAACGTTAAACATCCATGGTAAGAAATCGTTATCACGTCGCTTATTACCGAATCGGTACTGATCTGTGATCGAGCAACAGATTTAGACAATTGTCTCGATTTCAAGGGAAACAGAATGATTAAAATGTATTATATAGTGGAAGATAGATATAGTTGTCATTGTTTCACTGCAAAATACAAATGGAACATAAAATTTTGACAGTTCTCTTTGAAATAGCTTGTCTAGTGTCAACTTAACATGTCTCTGTTTCCACCCCTTTATTTTTTTGACGTACTATTTCTACTACTACTTTCCCCTTTCCGCACACTATTGGGTGCATTCAGTGCCATATGCACCATTGTGCGTACTACTACTACTACTACTACTACTACTACTACTACTACTACTCTCCCTTATCCGCACCCATTGGTGCATAGTGCACTGCATTGGTACACAAAGTGTGTTAGATGAAGGCATTACCATTGTGCATAGGGCAAATCGGTATAACATTGGCAGTGTATCTTGATTAATTTGTCCTAACTCCACTATGACTCCCATCTTTATAAAAATTGATTAATGTAATTATATTATAAGAAGTGTATTAGTATCTTGATAAAAAAACGTTTAAGTACAGCGATTTACATTCATATTTTAAGTAACTGGGAAATTTTTTAAACAAAAATTTTCCTGTTAAGTTACGGTTTTGATTTTTTTGTCTATTTACTTTCTATTTTAGTCTATTTACATATTTTAAGAAGGTGGGGATTTTCTAAGCAAAAAATTTCCTGTTAAATTAGGGTTTGCGGTACTGCGGTCAAACCGATACGCGACTGCTCCAAACAAGAGGGCACTAACTCCAAAATTTAACTTGTGTCCATTTCTGAAACCTATAAACCATTTTTCAATAATCCTAAAGTACTGATTCTGTTAAAAAGCGAAAGAAAACAAATTTATATTATTATTTATCTATTGTTTTCACCAGACTGGACAATAAGATAATAATATATAATAATCATGATATATTATAATATTTTAATCGTGATAATAAGACATTTTAATATACGTACCTACCTAAGTATTTAGATACGATAGAGTTCCTAATGTCCTTCAAATTTCCGGTTGAAACATCCCTTTCACTTCCTGTTCGCTATCATTCTCGATTAACAACCTTCATTTCATTCCTTAATAGCCGGGTCCATGGGTCGGCCTTTTTGTGATGTTTATGTAGACCGTATTTTAAAAAATAAAATCATATCAATTAGCATATCTGTCAAAATAGATTTAATATTAAGTACCTATACTAAATACCCATGATACCTATCTACAAAGATTTTACTACGAAGTACGATTTTATTATTTATTTTAAATTATTAATTTATTCTCATAGGTTCAATCACATCAATCATAAATATGCATGCCAATTAAGTTTTTTTTTAAATATCCATAGATATAGGTAGACTTTGCATAATATATTAGTTAACTTATAAAAAAAAAAGTATTTGGTATTGAAGTATAGGTTTTTGTACAAACTACTTTATTTTAACAGCAGAGAACTAGTAGATTAGTAAATAAATATCTTATTCAAATATTCATTTTGATTTATTTTCAAAAACTAGTTTTTGCTATAAATACAATCGAAGGTTTTATAAAAAAAGTAGAATGAATATGATTTATGTCAATGCTAATGCAATACTTTACGTGATAGTGCTTTTTTGGTGTTGGTAATAAAAAAAATCCCATTGATTTTTGTGTAAATCGAAAAGATGTCAATGCCTTTAATTCATGGAGCGAAGCACTGCAGTGTGGTGTAGTTTTTTCTTATTAGTTTTGTATGACCTCATGCAAAAATCGATAGGTTAATAAATCAATTACATAACTGCCTTGAGATATCAAATAAACACTTTAAAAGTGTTTTCATTTTATTAAAAAAATACGTGAATTCATATTTAGACGATTATTAGGTATTGATTAATATATAAGGTGTTGACAAATTAATACATTAACCTTCAAGGAATAAAAAAAGGCTAAATATACAAACACCGATGAACTGTATAAAATCTAACTAACTAACTAACTAACCATCACGCCATTTCCCCGAAGGGGTAGGCAGAGAGGATAGAACGCCACACCCACTCTGTCCTGGCATACTTCTCTTGCTTCCTCCACATTCATACATCTTCTCATGCACGCACGTCGATTATTCCGACTTCTTACATGCCCACTTTCAAGCAGGAAAAAATCTTATTAGATAATATGAATTTAAGAGCAAAATAGTTCCTGACTTGCATATACCCAGATACCCACCTACAGAAGATTAAACATTATGGCAGTTGTTATAATTATGTAGTCCAGGTATTTAAAAATGACAAAATAAAACACGCGGGCTTTTTAAATTACTATTTTCCGGTTCTTTTTGGGCATTATATTAGTATGGATGTACTAGTAGATACAAATATATAAAACAAGAATTTCACATTTGTTTATTTTTATTCCAGTTGTTACGGGGTCAACGGATGGCATCGGGAAGTACTACGCCAGGGAGTTGGCCAGGCAGGGACTTAACATCGTCCTCATCAGTCGATCTAAGGAGAAGCTGATACAAGCTGCTTCTGAAATAGGTACTTTTTCATATCCTCGGACACATTTTAACACATTTTATTTATCCTATAATGAAAATCGTACACATGCTCCAGATGTGTAATGACTAAGTTTAGCTCTACACCTCGGAGATTCCAGGTTCGACTCCCAGTGAAATAACAAAAAAAATATGATTCTAAAAAGTTATAAGTAAATACAACGACTGCTTCAGAAATAATGTTATTTTTTTACGTAATTTTATTTGTTGTCTCACTGGTAAAAAAAGAAATAAAAACACGTTTTTTTTGAGTGAATAATATTTTCATTCCGTATAAAATGCAAAACGCAATCATTATTTTGTAACTATTGGTGATTATTGTGAAATGAAAGTTTTAAATTGTATACTTAACAATGATTTCTTCATATTATAATAGTAAAGTGATGTTTGGGTAAACAACAATGAAGATATTAAATAAATTTCATGCTGTTTGTCTCGTAATCTCGATAGTAATAAACTTCCAAGGTTTTTTGAGTTAGTTAACGATGTATTGTATACAAATATTAGGTAAGAAATAAACGCAAATGGGCATATTGTACTTAATTCTAACAGTTATTAAGTAAATATTTTGCGTGAAAGCAAAAAACCCAAGGATAAACAAGATATTATATTTATGAGAACGTCTGAAATCTAGCATTTACAAAAATTATTACATTAATGTAAGCATTTATTGGTTACACTGCAGTTGTATTGCAAAAGTTTAAACGTTAACTTAGGCGATCATCATAGCATGGAATAAATAACAATTCACATGTAAATTTTACCAATGTCCTAACATTGGAAGCCATAAACTTGGTAATCGTAGAGCCCAACGCCAACGCAACGTGCTAGACGCTGTCAATTTTATATGTTTTACTGGTGTTTACAATTTAAAGAGAAATATTAAGAAGTGTTTAACTTGCCATCAGTAGTAACTCATTTTTTTAAGATCTTAATGATTGCTGCAAATGACTACGTAAGCGATAATTACCAATCAGGAAGTATGAAAAGATAAAATCAGAGAACCGGTTTAGAGTCGGAAACTGGAACCGGAAGCAGTTGACTGACCTTCCATCGAATGGCGCTAAAGTATATACCGGACCGCTTAATTCTACAAAATTAAACTGAAAAAAAACGTTAATACATAATTACAAACTAACGATGCAATGTGTAAAAGTTGTAAAACCAACATGATCATTAAAATACCATTTTCGCCTTTTAAGAAAGCAATAAAACGCAATAAGAGTTGGAGAAATATGTACAACAAACTGCAGCTAGAAATGACTAAAATATATCTATTGGAAAAAAATGTTGAGGCTTTTTAGCGCTCAGCTACAAATATATTACTTTTTAATTTGTTGAAATTATCTACTGACATTTCTTGGTGGAACTGCATTTTGATAAATAAAAAACACCTTTTTAGTTAGACCACTTATATAGTTTATTCCAACCACCTGGTTTCGCTATCGCTGACGATGCTAGCGATAGCGAAATCAGGTTACTGGAATAAACTATATTGGTGGTCTAACTAAAAAGGTGTTTTATTTATTTATGTTACTTTTTATAATTAATTAAGACCTATCCTGTATGTTATAATAACTTAACTTGTATTTTTATAAATGATGTTAGTTTTTTTAGAAATATAAATATACCTGATAATGATTTATTGATAGTTTTATTCAAATCTAGTAATATTTTCGATACGAAAAATAAATTTTATTTAGATATCTCGCTTTGGCGGGTACCTACCTAAAATTCCTGTGAATGTATGATAAGAAGACTTTAAAAAAAAATCATCATTAATGTACTATTATATACATTTATATATATATTACTACAAAATTATTTCGGACAACTAATAACCTTGTTTTTTTTTTCAGAGAAGGATCATTCAGTAAAAACTAAAATAATTCAAGCCGATTTCAGTGAAGGAGAAGCAGTCTACAAAAACATTGAAGATTTACTTCAAGATATTCAAGTGGGAGTTTTAGGTGAGAATAAAATATAATAGAGGTTTCGAGCTAAGAATTTGTAACACATAATAATAGCAAAAACGGCAAATACAACCAAGAACTTAAAATAATAATTGCATAGTTTTAAAACAACAATTTTTTTAATATTTTTTACTCTAAAACAGAATCTGGATTAGGTACGTATACCTATGCATATGCATGGGTAGGTAGGTGCATAACTTTAAAAAATCTTAAATTGAGTTAGTGGTCCGAGTAGCGACGGATTAAAATAATTAGGTTCTTTCTACAATTTTTTACCATTTAAAAGGAGAGTAAAAAAATTGGGCGTATGGCAGTCTAGTAATCAAATAATGTTTCCTTTTGGGTACACAGTTTGTATGCTAGTTTTTTATATTTATTTGAAACAGATTAAAGGCGACAGATATGCTTTTGTCTTTGAGGAAAAAAATAAACGAAAATAAGGATTGGAACGCTAAATTACAGTTTTATTCATATCAATATTCAAACATCAAAATATTAGCCAGGATGAACGCCGTTTGAGGAATGAAAACATTACATTTATTATCAAGAATAAAATTATACACCTACCTCTGATTCAAAGGTCAGACGTTCACATTTTTTAAAACAGTACATAAAGTATTTACAGGCCAAACAACAGTTTTGCTACTCACAAAATGTGTTTATATGATACCTAAATGCATAAAAATGTTTCATTATTATATTTTTTAACGGCCTAATCTACTTAGCCGCCAGTATACCGATGTACAAGGTTTAGATTTATTAATCTTTCAAAGACGAAATATTTTTTATACCAAGAGATTGATCTATTAGATGTACCTATTATGACTTTAATTCGGGTGAATTTACCTACATCGTAAGGTTTTTTTAATGTTCAATATATTCTATCACCTTATAAATATCAACTTAGTAAAATGAACTAACCTATTTTTACCGAAGGGGTAGGCAGAGACGATAGAACGCCACACCATCCTGTCCTGGCACACTTCCTTTTCTTCTTCCACATTCATAAATCTTTTCTTGATTATGCCATGTCTTTTTCGGCCTATAAATAACTTACCAACCAATGAACCAACCCTCACGCCACTTCCCCGAAGGGGTGGTCGAAGAGGATGGAACGCCACACCACTCTGTCCTGAAATATTTATTTTACTTCCTCCACACTCGTACACTTTTAAAATAAAATAAATAAATATAAATATTGTTTCACCGATATGTTTTAGTAAATAATGTTGGTAAGCAGTACGCCTACCCTATGTACTTGAACGAGGTCCCCGACAAGGAGCTGTGGGACATTATAAACATCAACGTGGGAGCTGTAACCATGATGACCAAGATCGTCCTGCCGCAGATGAAGGCCAGGGGGAAGGGTGCCATAGTCAATGTTTCCTCTGGAGCTGAGCTGCAACCGCTGCCGTTGATGACCGTCTACGGAGCCACTAAGGTATGGATTCAGAAAATACCTGCCAATATTAGATTATTTTAAACATTTTGTCTAAAATATGACTAAAAAAAACAAATTTGGAGAGACATCTTCAGGCGTCTTCTAGAGTAAGTAATAAAGCTCGGTAGGGCCTTACCTACACTAATAAAAAAATAAAAAATGATGATTGCCAAAAAAAATGCTTTGCAATCTTCTCAACAGATGACACCAGCATAGAAAAATCCTGTAAAGCGGAACGACGAAGACGATTTTAATATATAGTAGTTCCAAAAATTTGTCATATACGGTTATCAGATGATAGGCGGAATGGGGAATGTTGTAATACGTCAAGTGCCACTTAACCCAGCCAATCACAGGTCATAAGCCCTGTAAACGCCTAGATAACCCACATTCGTTTCAGAGTTTCTCTGTTTCTGTTGGGATATCAATATTATAAAATATTAATATTTTGAATAAAAAAAGAAATCTACGTAATCTTATGATATTTGCACGTATTTCAATTTGATACTATTCCCAATATAGCCTTGTTATTGAAAATAGGAATTAAGTTGTGGCATTCGAACTGACGATCTCTATAATCAATGATCGCGAAGCTATCACTGGGCCACCACCCCTTCGAAAAATGCGGTATGCTACAATATTTAAACTTTGTAGACTGCTTATTTTCATTCTCGACAGCATGGACCTCTAAGAAGTTAAAAATTACTCAGTCCATCCATTGAGGCCCACAAAACTACACCACTTCACTTAGGAAAACTGCGATAAGCACCTACTGTGGTTTTTTTTGGCTGAATTTTTAAAAAAATATTATACAGTCCCTATAATATTATAGGGACGTATACCTTACAGAATTTTTTTCCGAAGGGAGCTAAATTCGTAATTCATAAGGGGATTTTTCACGAAAACAGTATTTCAAAGCCAACTGTAGTACATAATACTCGTATATTATTATACTGTATTAAAATTAATTCAATTTGGGATACAAATAAATACACGGTGTAACAAAACTCGATGTACAAGCGGGAAACCAGTGAATCTACATACTATTTGGAATCGATTTTGTGGAATATATTTTTTTATTTGACCCATGGTTTTCAAGAAAATTGAGTACGAAGTTAATTCCTTTTTTCAATATTTTTTTGCAAATTGTTATCTCATGTATTTAGACAAATTAATACTGTCCATAAATAAAACAAAATCAAAAACAGCATTTTAATATGAATTTGTGCAATTTTAATTTTACTAACTAAAAGATTTTTTTTTTCCAAGCTCAGAATCAAAAGTCACGTTACACATTCGAATCCGAATATGATGTAGATTCACCAGTTTTCGGATTGTACTACGAGTTTTGTCACACCATGTATAATGTTTAAGAAAATATTTTATTTATTTATTTACTGACAGCCAACAGACATACACTTCTTAAACATTTATATGTATACAATTGATAGTAGTTTCTAACAAAAAAGTCTAATTGGAGGTTAGGTTTTCAAGAGGGCACTACTTTTTTCGTAGATGGTCTTTTTGACAGCTGTCACTTGATTTATGCTCAGTTTGGTTTGCCATTTCATAATGAATAGACTTACACCTGAACAACGTTTGCAAATCGTGCAAATTTATTACGAAAATAATGGTTCGGTTCGCGCGACGCATCGCGCGCTGCGTCCAATATTCGGTCGACATAATCGTCCATCAGAGTCACTAATTCGATTAACCATGGATCGGTTTCGCACCACGTTTACTCTAGTGGATAATACGCATCCTCAGAGACGTCGTACAGTGCGCACCGAAGACGCTATTGCTGCTGTGGAGCAGAGTATCGAAGAAGACCCGAATGAGTCCATCCGCCATCGCGCGCAGCAATTGGAGATGTGCCCATCCACTTTATGGAAGATTTTGCGGAAGGATCTTGGTTTGCGGGCTTACAAAATCCAACTCGTGCAAGAATTGAAGCCGAACGACCATCAAGCGCGTCGCACGTTTGGTGAATGGGCCCAAAACGAGATGGCCACCGATCCCGATTTTCACAAGAAAATTTTGTTCAGCGATGAAGCTCACTTTTGGTTGAATGGGTATGTCAATAAGCAAAATTGTCGCATTTGGAGTGAACATAATCCACAAGTCATTGCTGAGACGCCGTTACATCCTCAAAAAGTCACTGTTTGGTGTGCTCTATGGGCAGAGGGAATCATTGGTCCATATTTCTTCAAAAATGAAGCCGGCCATAATGTTACAGTCAATGGAGAACGCTATAGAGCCATGATTAATGACTTTTTCGTGCCTGAATTGGACGATGTTGATGTGGACGACCTTTGGTTCCAACAAGACGGCGCTACATGCCATACAGCCAACGCAACAATCGATTTATTGAAGGAAACTTTTGGTGAGCGCATTATCTCGCGCCGTGGACCTGTGGCGTGGCCTCCAAGATCGTGCGATATAACACCGCTGGACTATTTCTTGTGGGGCTATGTGAAGTCGCTTGTCTACGCAGATAAGCCCGAGACGATTGACGTCTTGGAAGAGAATATTCGGCGCGTTATTGCTGACATACGGCCCCAATTGCTGCAAAAAGTGGTCGAAAATTGGGCCTCTCGGCTGGAATTTATTCGAGCCAGCCGCGGCGGCCATATATGCGTTTTATTTCATCTTGAAAACATAACCTCTAAAAAAAACACCTTACTGTCTAAAAATATTAAAACATTTATGTACTAATTATTACCCATCCTGTGCATAGTTGCTCATATGTAATAATATGTTATTATTAAATAGTTGTTTTGTTTCCAGACCTACATAAAGTCGTTCACGGCTGCCATCAGGCACGAGTACAGTAAGTTCGGGATCACAGTGCAGCACCTGTCGCCGCTGTTCGTGTCCACCAAGATGAACGCCTTCTCCGAGAGGCTCATGTCCTCCAACCTCTTCGTGCCTGATGCGGAGACCTACTCCCGGCACGCCGTGGCCACCCTCGGCAGGACGAACTGTACCACGGGCTACTGGGCCCATGGGATCCAGGTAACACTGACTGCAATCATGACTAGACTTCCTACCTCGTCGATATTTAATGAAAGCCTCTTTGGTAAATTATACATTTACAAATGCTTACAAGTGATGTCAAACTAATTTATTAGTTGTTGCCATAACTGCCTTATTCTACATTTGTATTAGTTATCTATTCTACAGGGTGTAACATAACTCGATGTACAAGCGGGAAACCAGTGAATCTACATATTATATTGGAGTCGATTTTGTAGAATCAAATTTTTTTATTTGACCCTTAGTTTTTGAGAAAATTGAGTACAAATTTGTTTATTTTTTTCGATGTTTTTTTGCAAATTGTTATCAAATATCATGTTTTTTAGTCAAATTAAACAAATTAAAAAACGCGTTTTAATTAGAACTTGAGCAATTTTACTTAATCTGCCATACTTATGAAAACTTTTGTGAGAAAAAAAAAAAAATTTTTTCAAGCTCAGATTAAAAGTCAAATTACAAAATCGTCTCCAAATACGATGTAGATTCACCAGTTTTCGGGCTGTACATCGAGTTTTGTTTAAAAGGCTTCGATTCTCGTAGGGGGTAAACATGAAATACTTATTTACATGTGATTTTCATATTAATATTTCATGTGTGATACCTTGGACTGGTACCTACTGAAGCGTATGATTGATCATCTTGCCTTCTCGTATTAAAAATGATCAAGATACACTGCACTTGGTGTACCGATGCAGTGCCCTATGAAGGAAAAATAGTAGCTACGGATAAGGGAAAATAGTAGCTTGTGCCTAAAATGCGAAATTTTAATATTTTTATTTTTTATTTTTTATTTTATTTAACCACCTCAACAGGCCAGGAGGCCCAATTACAGAGGGGAACAACGCCACAAACACCCAGGCTTGAGAAAAATCACTTTTTTATTTTTGTGTTCTCACCGGGAATCGAACCCGGAACCTCCGTATCGTGAGTCCAGCGTCTTAGCCATTACGCTAAGATATTAGATGACATGTATATAAGATATTAGATGACAAAATAATGATTTAAGAGGGTAGTAAATGTGTGAGATGTGTGTATACTGTCAACCGTGTTTCCATATTATTCCTGTAATAAGCTTCCCAACAGATAAATTCTGAATATATAACATAATGGTAAACGAATTCAGGAAAAATATTTCAAAATAATTTGGTTTGGGCTCAAG
>JAGVSP010003085.1:0-24700 GCA_022494985.1 Micrasema minimum | reverse complement strand
GAAACCACTGTAAAATCCTAATAATTCGAATGTTTCGACTGCAAAGTATAAAAATGCTTAACAATCTTCTCAACAGATGACACCAGCATAGAAAATTTCGGTAATGTGGAACGACGTAAACGAGTTCAATAACTCGCAAGCGGATAGTTCTTTACACCTAAGATATATACAAGTTTCAAAAATTTGTCATACATGGTTGTCAGATGTCAGATGACAGGCGGAATGGGGAATGTTGTAATTACGTCAAGTGGCCACTTAACCCAGCCAATGACAGGTCATAAGCCCTGTAAACGCCTAGATAACCCACATTCGTTTCCAGAGCTTCTCTGTCTCTGTTGAGATATCAATAATATCTGAGTTCAATATATATCAGTTCCAAAAATTTGTCATATATACTCGTATGGTTATCAGATGATGGGCGGAATGGGGAATGTCGTAGTACATGTCATAGACAGGTCATAAGCCCTGTAAACGCCTAGATAACCCACATTCGCTTCCAGAGTTTCTCTGTCTCTGTTGGGATATCAATAATATCTGAAAATCTGTTCGTTTAGAATTCAGATAACTTCCTTTAAACATCCCTTAAAATGTTATGTGCGCTCGCATATCGCATATCGCATTTATTTGGTAAATTTAATTCAGTAGTTTTTTTAAATCCAAACATTCTAAAAATGGACTGTTTGTGTTTTGATAAATATATGTATACCTTTTTTAACAATGTAATTCCTAGCTCATTGGTTTTTCACAATTAATCACCGTTATTGTTGTGAACTACATGGTTATAATTATTATTGAATTATGTATTCAAATCTAGTTGTGGTTTACATTTGCATTATCTACCTCGCGAGGTAAATAGGCTGGTAACATTATTTGCTAATCGCTTTGTTTGAAATCAACCAAGAGGATGCGACACGAATGGCGAAGTATTTGTTGACTAAATATTGGATTTCGTGAGCCGATGTACGATGAATTCTTATTTAACATGAAATCATTGCGAATGGAGTCTTGAACTTGAGTTCTTTGACTCGCTCGAATAATCTGCGCTGACGAACCATATCAAATAAATGAATTTATAAAAATATATTTATCTCTTTTGCACTGGTTGGCAACTAATAAAACTCTCGCTCTTTGTTTTATACAAATTTTTATTAACATAATATATATTGCTCTTTCTTTAGCATCAATGAGGGAATCCACTGTTTTCTGAAGTAATTTTTTTCTATAAACTTACTATTTAACTAAACAAAAAAAATATATTTAATAATATTTTTTTATAAGTTATTGATGAAGATACGATTTTTTAAAGTTGCACATTTCAAATACCGCGCTAAATACCAACTATGTACTAACTGCGTCATTTTTGCAGGAGTGACGTCATAAAACGGGTTGTTTAAGGCCATGGTATTTCTCCAGCCAGTAACAAAACTGTCAAAAATCTATGCAAACTGACGCGGGAAGCACAGATAAAATATACCGTCGACTCAACTGTCATATACTGTTAACAGCTGTTCTAGGTAGACTGAATGGCGGCCATCTTTTTTGCAATAGAAGCTTGTATGTAGATTGTATTCCATATTAAAATGCCATGGAACGCGGCTACGGGGGTTTAAAAACGGAAACCGGAAACACTACACTTAGATACAAGGAGTGACGTCATTGTTTAAGATTTTGAAATGAATGCTATTTTCAACATTTTTTATTAATTTTTGCGTGCGTTTTTGGGGATATTTCATCCCACTTCAAAATTTTTAAATATTCGCGTCTACACGAAAGCATTTTTAAAATTCAATTCCGGGTAGCAGTGGATTTCCTCATTATGTATAATGTATATTTTTTCAGCATACCTGTTTCCCTATATTATTTCGTACGTTCTTCAAGTATCCTCTCATATTCCTTCTTGTTCATACCTCAGTGACTTATTATCTTTACTCAACCATTATTCGTCTCATGAAACGTTCATTAATCTTTCAGATATCTTCCTTACTCTCATTTTGCAAAAAATCTGTTCGTTCTCTGTGAAAAGCTTCGCTACGCGTTGGAGTACGGAATTAGGTCAAGTCGAGTGACTTGTCTTTCACCATATTATATCCATTATAACGAAAGCTCCCTTCCAGTACTAAAGTTTCCGATATATCTTCATGGCCCTGAGATCGCGGGTTTCATCACGGATACCACATAAATTACTAGCTCAGATGTGAAATGCGAATTTTTCATCATATTTTATGAAAATTGTCCTTGTGTGGTAATTGAACTTTTCTGCTAGGCACTTGGGAAAATTATGGCGTACCCATAAAATTATTCGGCATTGCGAACAGTAGATAGACTTGGCACTGTTGAAATTTATTGGTCACTAATGGGATTATAATGTAACGAAATCAATTGTTAATATATAAAACGTATTTATAGAAACTTTCGGCATTGCATAATGAGGATTGATAATGCTTTAATATTGCAGCCAGTATTAACGTAGTTCTATTGCAAATATATATTTTTTACGGTGTTTTTCTAATTTTCACTAGAACTTTTTAGATTACGCGGCATAATTTGTACCGTAATTTACAAAATGAATTAAAGTTTTTGAAGATAATTCTTTGTGAACTTGGTAGGTGTAGTTGGGCACAGAATAACCTACTCGTCCGATGAACACGATAAGACATTGTATATTCTCAGTTCTCAGTCCCCGAGTATTCGGTATCTGGTATCTGGCTGAGTGCTAACAAAGGATTCGAGTTTGCCCGACCTCAAGGAATAAAGCTACACCGCATGGGCTCCTCGTATTTTTTTTATTTCTGGTTTCTTTTTGTTTTCTCCATAGATCCGTTGTTAGTTGTTATGGACCGCCTCGTGTCCTTTGTTTGCCCCTTTCCTAGTCAGGTTTTTTCCTCCGTTATTTTGGGCCAACGCGCCAGGAGCTCAATCACAGATAACTATCGACGTAGTTATAAACGTGCTAACCACGTGCTAACGCTAACCATTTGACCGATCACAATGAACATACGTTCATACCACGTTCGCGTTGCCGAGCACCATAGATGATAATAAATATCGCGGCTAAACGTCAAACGTCAAATCAAGAAAGTCAACGCGCGCGTGTCGGATTTTTTATTATGTCGACTGCTTTTCTCAATATTTGGCTTGCCGAACGCCGGCTAAATGCAATACGGCACTCGAGAAAGATTGAAAGAAGATATGTGTGAAGAAGATATATCTCGGGAAATGGCTCGCGACTTTATGCGCTCGTTTAATAATCCCGATTGATAACTTTTAACGCGTGTTCCATTGTGATCGCGAAAACATTAAACATCCATGGTAAGAAATCGTTATCACGTCGCTTATTACCGCGTCGATAGTGATTTGTGATCGAGCTACAGATATGCTTTAGGAACTGGTCGGGTTGTATCCTCGATGTACCGAAGTTCTTAGAAACGTTTGACTTATAAAACAGGGCAGCGAAAATCTCATAGGTATATCTACTGCCCATACTATTATATGTATACCAAATCCTCAATTTAATGAAATAGGTTGTAAGATCATAGGTTTTCAATATGAAACCTCATTGGATCTATTGATTAAATGAGTTTTATTTTATTATTAACACAATCATAGGTGAGTACTTCTTGTTTCATATTAACTTATTTGTAACCAGACCACAATATCTACGTTCTAAAAGGCAATTGACTATCATTGAAAAATTATTTAGTAGGATATCTGAACTAATTTTATATTTAGCCTTCTTGTACATTGTGATTAATTGTACACACCAATTTTATAGCAGTTTATAATCGTCTTGTTCGATAGGTAGTCAACCATATTGCTCGATCATAATTTTAATGTTATAGTGAGTACCTAAATATTAAATTTTCCGAATTATGACAGGCACTTATTTGATAATAACTGATCTAAAATTTAACTACATAATAATATAATATTTTAATAACACGAATTACAGCGAATATGTATATAAAAACAAAACAATAACAATTATTAATAGTCACTAAACGCACAGGCACTACATAATACAATTTTTTAATGCCATACATTGAGGTACCAATTGCCATTCCTAATTGTACAGCATTAATTTGTATCACGGTTTTAATTATAACATACTATTGTTTCATGTATTACTGTATCAATTATTTTAATCAACATTCACTAAAATGTACATTATAGATACGTGTCAATAATGAAATTGTACAACAAACATCTACTAGTTTTAAAGTGCATAAATAAATACATACCTAGATATTAATGTAGGTAAGTAATTGAAAACATATCGTTACTCTGCTATTTTAAAGATATGTTTTTTTACAAAACTACTTAATCATCTAAAATACTGAACATTTAGGTATGTGATTATATTTAATGATTAATTGTATTTTTTATCAGTAATCACCGTAGAATGCCGTGGCGTTTAAATATCATAAAAGTTATCGATTATATTGCAATAATACGTAGATACCATAAAATACGTTTATAAATTATGTAAGCATAACATTAGAAGATGTTGCTGCCCCTGATAAATAAAATAGTTTTTTTTTTTTTATGAATTTATTCCCAAACTGCCAGAAATGGGCTTTAAGCACAGTCATGTTATGTTAAGTAAAAATCAAACTTAAATTTATCTCCATTTACAAAGGACATCGAAATGCATTGAAATGAAATATTTTCGACAACATTTTGAATGTGTACAAATACTTGTAGACAAATTACTGGATTATACCCATGCTGGGCTAATATCAAATATTATTGATATCCCAACAGAGACAGAGAAACTCTCGAAACGAATGTGGATAATCTAGGCGTTTACTGGGCTTATTTAAGTATTTGTAGACATTCAAAATGGTATTAAAAATTTTATGGTTAAATATATAGGCAAATAGATTGAAGAGACTTCTTCTGGAGTCTTCTAATATGTAATTAAATTCAGATGAATCTTCCCTACACCAAAATAGTTGATAGCCAAAATTCTGAGCAATTTTCTCACCAGTGAGAAAAAAACCTCGGCAAATGTGAAACGTTCTGAAATAAATCATACTAATAGGTCTTCCGAAATTTGTCATGTATGGTTATTAGATGATGGGCGGAATGGGGAATGTTGTAATACGTCAAGTGGCCACTTAACCCAGCCAATGACAGGTCATTTGCCCTGTGAACACCTAGATAATCCACATTCTTTTCCAGAGTTTCTCTGTCGCTGTTGGGATATCAATAATATTTGAAATATTTTCGGTCTTTATCCGAATTATGTGAAGAGTTTTAGGTCCAGATATCTTATATTTTGTGTGTCAACGTGTCTCCCATGACACAATAAGTAATACTGCGACTTGCTTTTTTATCCTTGAACCAAGTCGTAGATTTTTTTCACGAAAGCCTGATATAGAGATACAAGTGCTATAACATTTACGAATATTACTAGAGTTTGACAGATTTAAGAGAAATCGTGGTGGTATATACGCGAACTAAACTTTATAATAATTAATTACTATAGACACATAACTAATACTTGTAACATATTTTGGAGTCCTACACCTGCAGTGACATGTTTTTTTATCTACACATTAGTATCAATTAATAACTCGCCAAAACGACGAACAAATGTTATGTTTTTTTTTGTAGTTTTCCCTAAGATTTCTTTTACGTGTTTATAATAAAAGTTTTTATGTCTCTGAGTTTATTGATAGCTTTATCCTGCCCTTTTTACGTTTTCCTGTTAGTCTACATAAACATTATGTGAAACTAAAAGTAAGAGCTGGTGGCTTTTTCTGTCTTTGAATTTATAAGCTCTATAAGACCTCTCATAACACAGGTTTACACGGTAATAAATCACGGATTGATAATCGTTATTATGAATTAAGACTACCAAAATTATTTTTTGTCGTTATAAGAAAAAAAAAAAAAACACAGAAAGCTCTGTAGTTAGATATTTATTAATGGTAATTTATTAATTTAATTCGGTCCAAGATAATTCTGTATTTTTTCTGTCTATGCTCACTATTACCACATTTTGGTTTGTACATTATTTATTTTTATCATAACCTATTTTCCGAATAAATTGCAGTAAAGTTACAGCATTGTGTCAGTGCTCCTTTATGGATGTGAATCCTGGCACCTCACAAAAGCTCAGAATGCTCGCTTGTTGAGTTTTGAGAACAAGTGTCTGAAAGGATACTAGGCATTAGGTGGTTTGACTTCACAACCAAAGCTGAAGTTCGGGAACGGCACAGCAACCTCCAATAACTCGAGTCGTGAAGAAGCGGCGGTGGACCTGGCTTGGGCATGTACTCCAGATGCCTCGGGAGATCCTTAACCCGACCTGCCTCTTCTTTACGCCTGCAGGATCTCGCCGTCCTGGCAGACCGTCTATGAACATCAACTGATGGATTCGCGCCTGACGTGGGAGGAGGCGAGAGAGCTGGCTGGCAATACGTAGGGATTCCTGGATCTAGTGATTTCTAGTGATGTCCACATGCTCCACATAGGAGCGAACGCGGTGAAAGAAGAAGAAGAAAGTTACACTATGGCAAGTTGTGAAAATGATGTGTAACCTTCTCCGTATGCCGAGTGGCTGATAAAAGTGCAAGTTCTGGTCGAGGAAATATAAGTACGTATAATCACCGCACTATGGGACACGCTGGCTGGTCAGGGAACCTAGTGGACACCTGGAACTTGTTTTGCTGATACGCGCTTAAAATAGACTAACTTGTTTATCCACTCTTCCTGCACCGGACAAGAGGAAAAGTGGATTGTTAATTGCTAGCACTTACCCAGTTTAATTTTTAAGCGTACCAAGTACTTTCATTTAGTTTTTTATTAAAATAATTAGTCTCATTTTTTTATCAATATATGAGCAGATACAAACACTATGGCGAACATAGTTTTTGCTTTTATAATTTGTTTAATATCATTTCACTTTCTTATTTTACGAGAAGTTTTTTTTTTAAATTTAAACATATTCGTACTATTTATTATGATACGAGAAATTTTAATTTTGACAGAATTACAGAAAGTATTATATTGGTAATTTATTTTAAATTGACTTAGTATGTATTGTATGTATTTAACCTGTGATGGATGTCCTCAGGGTAACATTTTCTGTTTAACTTTAAGATATGTATTTGTAATTTAATTATGTAGTTGAGACATAGAAATCCATCAAGTGTTAACAAAAAAAAATATTAATCATTATTTGCATCTTGTCTTTTCATCTTGAATGTGATCAAATGAACTCTTGTTTTAAAATAATAAACGATCTAAAACCAGTTGGTATATTCGTACAATTAAACATTATGCTCTGGACGATAATTTAGATTACTTTTGAACCTAAAATTTAAACTCCATCGTGTCTGAATAATTATTATTCCAGTCTACAAAAACATTCTTCCGAATGTCTATACAATTCGGATAAAGTCCTCAACCTTTGTGCTGGGGATCGCATTGTCCACTGGGCTGGAGCCGGGCGGAGGAAGGACGCGACGCGGCGCGGCGCGGCAGGTCGAGGACCGCGGGGCGGGGAGGCGCGCCGCGTCTCGGGCCTTGAGCGCGGTCAACGCTTCGGGGCCCCTCCTTGCCCCATCCTCCAGCACTCCGAGATCTGGTTAAGGATCATTCATATATCGATATGCAGATACAGGTCGGTACGAGGTCGATACAAGCGTTTATCGACGATTTTCGGTTGATTTTTCGTTGATACAACAATACAAATATCTCGAACCGATCTGTATCTGCATATCGTCAAGATGGACTTTAATTATTATTTATCGATAAATGTGTCACCAATAGTAGAACACCTTAATCCCCAATGCATCAATGTTTTAAAAAAGCCATGACGAAAGTTTCATCCTGACCTGAATGCATGTTCACAGTTTCTTTGTGTTAGTAAGCAGAACTAATTATTTACTCACTGGCTCGCCTTTTATTACTAAAATTTATATTATAGTTTATGCTGATTAATATAGCCGTACCGAATAGGGACAATAAATCGTCAGAATAACAAAAAAAAATTCTGTCTATGTTCAATTACGCAAGTTAAGATTCATTTCTAATTCTTTTTTTTCGTGCTGTGCAAATTAAGTGCTGTAAAATGTTTGAAAAAATATATATTTCTAGTTGCATTTATTGAAACACCAGTTTTATTCCAAACACAGTAATTAAAATTTAAAAAGGTTTTTTTATAATTTAGGTGCATATAGTATAATACGAAACCTACGATTTATGTTTATTTATAACAACGCTATAAAACTCACCTATTCATTATTTTGTGGTTTTCCTATTTCCGGCATTTTGTAATAAAAAATTATGTTCAGCACATTATTTTATCTTACCTGTCATAATAATTTTCTGATTCTGACTCAACCCTGATAAATATTTTTCTGAGTTTACTTTTATTATTAATACGCAGGTACTTACACCTTACACACATTTATTTTAACGTGTCTTCTATTTGAATCCTTATTTTAATGTAGGTACTTACGTCTTACGTGATATGTTTACACAAAAATATGTTTTAAATAAATTTCATATTATATTAGGATTATTCGTGTGCTATCCAGGGTGCTAAGCATAATGAAACTTCGAGATCGGATTCATGCACTATTCTTTCAACTTCAATATGCGATATCGCTAACTTCATTTCGTACTTGGTGTCAGAATTCTGTAAGAAGACGAAAGTTAAAGTAATTAATAAAGTTAATGATTGCGCGTATCCGGAAAAATCGTGTCCGTGCTAGGCCATCAGTATGGCGTTGTTTTTATAATTTTTATTTATTTCATAGTATTAAACCGGAAAATAATCATAAAGTTAAAAAAAATAGTAATAAAACATATTCATGGAAATATTCTTATAATCTACATAATAACTCCACATATTAAAATACTTACCTACCTATTCTTTTTTTTTTCAGAAATGTATGAATTTTGAAAAATTACACGAGTCAGTGATATCTTGTAAATATTTACAACGTCTTCATATTGGTCCGCCTCGTGGTGTAGCGGTATCGCGTTGGGCCTCCATTCATCAGGTCGCGGGTTCGAATCCCGATGGGGGTCAATATGAAAAAAAAAAAATGTGATTTTCACATAAAAATATTTATTACCACTGCACTCGATGTACCAACGCAGTGCCCTATGCACCATTGGGTGCTGATAACAGAATATTAGTAGCCATTTTTGACATATTAGCACATCCCGATAATATCAAATTAATTCAATCTTCTTTTTAAACATAAATGTATTTAATACTCTGGAATTTCTCACTAACCTATTCTACTGTTATACCCTTAGGATTTCACATCTAAATTCACATCTAAATTTTCGTTCATGCAACTTTGTATTTTTTTTTTTAAACATTTGAGTTCTTACGATAAACCTCAAATATTTCTTTTTTTTGGCTGCTTTTAGTCTATATAAAAGCAGGAAATAAATTGTTCTGGAGTGGGATTCGTACCTAGAGATTCTTATCCGGAGTCTTCGACCACTAGACCACGACCCGGTATTGGTCATTAACTACTAGAAGACGAGAGACAAGGTGCCATGGACCTTTGCAGCGTTAATTATTTAATGTTAAGAGCTACAAGTCTGGTATTATTTATAAGTGCATACAATGTATTGCTTCAATTCTGACATGGAACTACGTATATCTTACTGGTGTCCAATTCAACATTCTTATAGTCGTTCTGGTTCAACACTGTCCCACCTCTGCTAGCGCTGCGACAGAGCTGATAAGATTCTCTAAATTATTAATGTATTAAGTTCTGGTATGAATTATACGCATTACCCAGCCTTTTAATGGGTACGTTAACTCCTACGCTTCACTTTAACCTTGTAATATTTCCTTATATCTTCATAGTTCACACGACTTCCTATATCAAGGATTCATTATATGGTATATACCTGCCTATAATGGTTGTATAAGTCATTACAACATATAAGAACTTGGTATTCTTTTTTAAATCAGTAGATATACATACGTATAAGATGAAATAAATTAAAAATTCTAATTATTCTGTGTTGAGGAATTCGAATTTCATCAAACCTTGTATTCCAAACGTGTTGCATTATTCCATTTCCAAAATATTGGTAATTTGTTTATACTGAATCTTAAATTACTATTATTACTAGTGTTATATTACTAAAAATGTATAAAATGTAGGGAAAACAGGATTCCATTCATATCATGTTGTTTATTCTTGGTAGTACATAGTTTCCTGACTATTATTTTATCTATGTGTCTAATGAAGTTTCAGGTATAATACTTATCACTAAGCTGAGCATTAACGACACTGCCATTATTATACAAACGCCATACAATCACCAGTGTTTCCTCCATCGCTCACAGCGCATAACCCTGGCACGTTTATATTATTCCGCCAAGGACATAATACTCTAACTTTTCCACGCTTTATGTAAAAATTTAGCTAACCACAAAATAATTTATTAATATCGCATCACACCGCATGACGCGACTCTACTCAGATATCTCAGTACAATGTGTGTAATGCTCGAAGCGAAAGGCCTTTAATTAGATTGAGTAATCGTTCAGCGTAAGATTCTGTGTTTGTTTTTTCGTAAGTAGGCTTTGATTGTGATTTTGCCGCTTTCAACGCTGAAGCCTTGAAGCCAATCAAACGTTTTCGTTACTTACAACTGCCTGCCGATCAATAGCCAAAATTCCGTGCGCATACTATTACATCTTGCAAGTATAATAATACCTTAAATAGTTCGCACAACGTGACTTGTGTCAAATTTAGACAAACCTTTGTTTCACCTTCCTTATGACCATTACTAACATATGAATTGAGGTAATCTGTCGGAGTGCGCCGTGTGCAGTTGAGAGATATTTGCCTCTTGTGGCATAGTGGAGGTATTACATAACGCGGGTACTCGGAGGTGGAAATGATTGGCGGGTGATATCCTTGACTGGTCGGTGGCTGGCGGCCTTCGTGGTCCGCACCGTGCGCCGCGCGCCGTGTCATGCAGGGTCACCGTGAGAAAGCTGCTGATTCTTTCAGTTTTTCCCGCCATTCAAACAAACTGTTCAAGGAAATACATAAAATAAACACAAAATGCCGAACACTCTTCAACTTGATCGGTAGACTGTTGATGTCCATCAATAGTCCGCCCTCCATGATGAGTTTTACGTAGTTTTCTCATCGTCTCAGGCAGATGCGAAGAAGTTCCCTTTGGTCCACACCAGATGTATCCCGCCTGATCCAATAGAATATAAATATAAATAATCAACTAAGAACAGCCAATGAAAGAAAATCCACTTGATAAAATATAAGCCTTGTTCATCATAAGCAAGGTAAAAATTAAATGTTTCTAAAAAATCAATTGCTCAATACTAACAGTAACAGGTCAAAATTCAACAGGTTTCTATATAGCTGCGTATTCCTACATGTCATTTTGAAGGGTCCAGCGCCTTGCAGGGTACCCGCTTGCACAGCGCGGGTGTAAACTGTGCACCTGTGGGGCATGTGGGTGACTACCACACCACTAGTGTGAATGTAACCTTAAACTAATATAAAAAACTTCGTATTACCAACATTATGTTTGCCAAAAGGTGACAAACCGGTGATTTCGTGTGTATAATGATAAATCAAATGTGTTTTTTAGTTATCATGGTATCGATAATCTTAAGTCGTAAAATAATATTTAATGTATAAATGTAATATTTATCATATTATGAAGTTTCATGTATTACCGAACCCCAAATAATAAAACTAACAAATAATGCCTTTTTAAAAATTAATTTCGGAATAAGCCAATTTTCTTAAAAGGCCAACGTACTTCCTATTGCATAAGATTCCAATGAAATGTAATTGTATTACTACAAAAAAGTCTACTAACTATCAATTTGTGTTACTTTATATCTATCTCATGGTAAGTGTAAGTTAAAATACATAACAATATTTATGTTAGTAGGGTAGGTTGTCCGCCTCGTGGCACGGCGGTAGCGCGTTTGGCTGCCATGCATGAGGTCGCGGGATCGATTCCCGATGGGGGTCAATATGAAATGTAATTGAATGTGATCTTTACATAAAAAATATTTCATATGTTTTACCTTGGACTGATCAACATGCCTTCATGTAACAAATTATCAAGATTCACTGGACTTGGTGTACCATTGCAGTGCCCTATGCACCATTGGGTGCGGATAAGGGAGAGTTGCTACTACTTTTGATACCTACTACTAAGTAGGTATCAAAAGATTCCAATATGCATAAGTTAAGAGTTTTTGTTAAAAATATCATTTCGTATCATGCATTCGTAATGTCGCATAAGTTAATAATTGAAAAATTTTCATCATCTTTTTATACGTTCAAAACTTTTTTTATTTAATGATACAGTGTGTCAAGTTGACATTAATCTTAAGTAGGTTAAATGCAGCAACACCATAAACGCAATAAATGTGTTTTTGTAAAAATGTCGCTTGCCATTCTTTACCTTGGCACAGGTGAACTAATTTGTAAATGTGATGGAATAGAATCATTTTCAGCGTTGAATGCTACGACTTCTGTTTATAGTTTACTTAGTATTATTTATAGGCGCGGTAATGACATTATAATAATCATATAATAGTAGACTGAATGCTGTTGAAATGCGATTTCTCAGGCGAATGTGTGGTAAGACTATGTATGATAGGTATACAAATGTCGAAATTATAGCAGAGTGCAAGGCTGAGATAAGCATTATCGACAAAATTAAGAAAGGGCTTTTACGATGGTTTTTCTATTTTTATTATTATATTTATTTAGTACTTTATAATTTTTACATAGACTAATACGTTACACTTAATTTTTTTTTTTCCTAACTATTCTCATCCTACACTTGGTTTGGTCATGTGGAGCGAATGAGTGATGAAAGAACGGCTAAAAGAAGTTTAAATGCAAGTGTGCCTGGATGTAGAAGCCGTGGAAGGCCGAGAAAGACATGGCTTGACCAAGTACGTCAAGTACTTGAAAGTGGTCATGTGAAAAGTCGAAATAATCGGCGTATGTGCATGAGAAGATGTATGAATGTAGAGGAAGCAAAGGAAGTCTGTCAGGACAGAGTGGTATGGCGTTCTATCCTCTCTGCCTACCCCTACGGGGAAATGGCGGGATGGTTAGTTAGTTAGTTATATCTTTAGAAAGCGGTGCGTATAAATCTCCGAATGAGTCTATTTGGAATAATTTGGTATTATCAGTAGCGAGACAGGGGAGAGGGTGCAGTACAAGCCGCAAGGAACCCTCTTTCCCTCTCTTATAGTCGTCTTTAAGATCGCCAGAAGTGACTCGGCTGTCGGTTTTGGGGTGAGCGGCCTCAGGTACTGAATGCCTCCTGCCTGCTGCCTGCCCAATGCCCAGTGGCCAAATCCGGTTGCCGCCAGGTCCGCTCTGAAAGGGTCCCGTTCCCCGAACCGACCCTAATCCCAAAGCCGAATGGTCACTTCTGCGAAACAATAAACCGAATACCAACCATTCGGTTCCCATCATCTATTAATAATACTTCAGCCCCCATGGTAAGAAGTGCCGCCTTAACCCACTGAGCCCCATTACTGCTTACTGCTTATCAACGAGCAGATAACGCCGCGCAGTGAAATCGGGTATTTTTTCTGCTAAACGCTACCACATTCACCGGTACCACAAACAGGACGAAATGCGTATATTGTGTATGGCTTCCTTATCTCAAATACCGATGAAACTTTACAAATTACATATAATTTAACTACTAAAAATGTCTAACTCTTAATAATATTAGGACAATTCTTAAAGCATTTTCATGAGATAACTAAGCTATACTTGCCGTTGTTATGTACTTCTTTTCATATTCGCATTACTTTAACGTGCCAATTTCTGCACCAACGTGTTTATAAATCATATATTATTTTATTTGAGTAATGAGTAAGGATGTTATCTAATAATGTATTTTGAAGGCAATGGGTTCTAGCGCCGGAGATGATGATGTTATAAATGCATGCTTACCCCTAGATCAAATTTATTTTTTTTTGGTAATATTATAGTGTTTTCTGTGGGTTTTCTCTTCAAGAAGGTTAAGATTAACCACATTTATAATTTTACATTGTTTACTGTTTACTCAAACGGCCTCGTTTGTGCAAATACAACAATCAGTTTTCTCAATAATTTGTCTTGTAACAATTTCCCACAAATTTACTTTTTACAATTAAGTTAATTTTGGTCGAGAAATTAATATCTAGTAAAAACGCGAAATATTTAAATGTAAGCAAGTGTTGGTACCATTTTTATTTCCTAAGCTTTTTTCAACCATACGCGTACTAAGAAAACCTACCACGACATGTCGATCGAACCAACTTGAATTGAAAAAGAAACCACGGATTTTACATAAAACATGAAAATTGTTAAAATGTGATTTATAAAACGGTTGTTTCGCTAGAAAAACTGTCACATATACTTCAAACTATAATATTTTCTACGGAAAAGGCATACTGATTTTATTTAAAATAATTTATTTAAGGATTCTGATAATTTTATGTTATTAAAAATGTGGAAATGGCTTATAGGCATATTTAATTTATCTAAAAATAATCCATTTTTTCTATGGATAAAAAGGTACGGTTTTTTCTGAATAATTAAAGGAGGTAGCAAAAAAATTGACATCAAAGAACACAACAAATTTAAAGGAATTTTACAGATAGTTTTTATTTTATTATCTTACTTTTTCGTAAAAAAAATTAACCCAGTTTTTTAACATCAATTTTTGTTTGCTGCGTTCTTGGTTTTATGCAATAAGTATAGCGCAAAATACTTTTTTTTTATAACAAATTGATGCTTGTGTTTGCAGTCAATAAGTAAATTTTAAAAATATTCGATTTAGGTTCGTTTAATTGTCTGGGAGCGATAATGTGCTATTTTACGATACATTGTATACTAACTGTATTATGTACGTTCTACATTTCCAAGAAAATGATTGACCACTGAAGATAAAATAGTCCACTTATCAGAGGAAATGATACACACAGTGGTAAGTTCTTATCTTTTCACGAAAATAGGTGACCCGTTAGTAAGTCGCGTTAACTAAATGTTAATACATACATATTTTTATAATGTTACGGTTTATTATGAAACTCATTACATCATTTAGCATGGAAATCACGACAGCTTTAAACTTCAAGCTATGCTGGATTTTACGCCATTTTATAAAATATAATATGTAAGCTAAGCTACCAAGGCTAACCGGCAATGGATGAATGATTGATGAACTTAGTAATACGCCACATCAGAAATATAGAAATAATTTTAATTAGGAGAATGGAATCGGCATAATATTAACAAGAGTCTAGTATCCACTTGTAAAACCCATAACCTTTCGTTTATTTTATTGCATTTTACATCCACGCTTAATCTGTAAACTGGACTATTAATTTCAGGAAGTTTGCTTTAATTATTTATCGACTAATAAATCTATATTGGTATGTTCCCATGCGTGTGTTTATCTACCATTCGGTGAATTCCAATTTTCTGAATCTAACAAAGTCTCAGAAGGCTTTGCAACGACTTATGTAGCGCCAAAATAAATAGTGGCGATCAATAGCGCATATCTTTTAACAAAATAATATTTTAATGTTAATGTTATGTCCCAGAATTTGTCAACTCGTGGGAATACAATATTATTTTCGTATGAAATGTAATAAAAAGTCGGTGACTTAAGTACGTATTACTGTTGGCTTCGAAAAAGAATTTCAGAGAAGTGGCATTCCGTACTACCGTGCCTAGTGATAGCTAATGACCCACTACCTCACTCACTACGTCATCACTAGGCATCTACGTCATCACTAGACATTTACGTCACACGTTTGTTCGTGCACAAGTGTGAGTGTACGCTGGAGTCTTTAGACGGGGGAATTCGATAATAAGTGGTGTTATGAAATTAACCCTAGGAAGCGTATATTTTTAGGAAATTTGTATGGAAACGTCCCTTCTAGTGATTCTAAGATTGTTTGCAATAAAAATATTTTTGTGACGTGTAATGTTTTTAATGATTTTGGGATAGATAAGCATTGCCTTTTTGCTGTTTTTATGACTTGTGTCAGGTAAAACGCTGGTTTATTACTCGGGCTAATGTATATTGTAGATTGTAGTAGTGAGCTCTCCAACAGTAGGCAGTAGGCAGTAGGCAGGCAGGCAGGCAGGCAGGCTGGTTCTATTCAGTAACCAGCGTCCGACCCAGCCACCTTGATCCGCTCAGCTTGTGGGCAGTGTACCCAATTCGCGACGTTACGGAATAATATGTCCCACTTTCTAGGCTTGTTACGCTAAGCGCTTATTGTCTCACACCATTCATGCGCCTTACGTAATCGTGACGTTTTCAAATCTACGTTCACGAGCTTATTTTATAGCTTTTTTCTTCTCTAAAAAATGAAAGTCCGCTAGATTATCATGGATAACGTTTAGTAACAAGTTTTACAATGCAAGCTGTAAATTAATCTAACAACCATATTGCTATGTTTCCTAATTTTGCGTTCATTTATACTTATTTAATTTATAATAATTATTTTTTAAATCAACCGATGCCGATGCTTGACCGAATCATTTAGTTGTTAGTATGAAAATGCATCTTAATTTTTGTGTTTACTTGGTTAAAAATATTTGGTTAGAAGGATATTGCAACCTAGCAATAAACCCGCTCCTGATAATTTTGTATTAATATTATAATTATTGTATGTACATTATGTTAAGTTTAAAATTAAATTAATCTTAGAATTAAGTAGGCAAATATGTTTTTAAAACCCACGTGTACTTCTTATTTTCTATCTATTCTTTTTTAATATATATTTTTTTTAATACGATATAATACAAACAGCACGAGAACTTCATTTGAACACATTCTACTGCAATTTTGCTAAAATCAAAAATTTTCTTACATTTATCACTCATTACCACAACATCTAACGTGTAGCATTTTGGAAAAAGCCTGAATCATTACGAAATTAAATTGATATCAGAATATTGTCAATCATAGTATGACAGCTGTAATAAAACACACATGGCCCAACTCATCTACGGGCCCATCTAAACATGTGCCCGAAGAGACTGGTTTCCAAACTCCAGTGTTGTAATTGCTTACAGAGTAGACTTATAGGCAGTATTATAGACGAAACTCGGAGCACCTTGAACTTGCCTTTGTTACAACACCTTCATCCGCCATCCGCCATCCTGCCTCTTACTCTTGCCAACATCATTATGCTGAATCACCGAGCTCTGGCCTGTTGGTCGTTCCTTGACTGCGGCAGCGTTGCCTAATTTATTTATTTTATTTCTTTTTTAGTGATAGTACTCGGCAGATGGTCAAACCTGTCCATAATAATAATATAGCTATTTGTATTATAGTCATTTTTCGTCTTGAACTGTTTAATTATTGTTTTTCATTATTGATATATATGACATAAAACATAACTAACTAACCATAACCATCACGCCATTTCCCCGTAGGGGCAGGCAGAGAGGATAGAACGCATTACCACTCTGTCCTGACACACTTCCTTTGCTTCCTCTACATTCATACATCTTCTCATGCACGTACGCCGATTTTTCCATAAATAAAACATAAATAATGTGAAAATTGTATTATGATTCATTTTCATGTATATTTTGTATATTTATTTATTTTCATAGAACATACAATTATTATAACAAATGGTTTTGGTAATTGGTCTAGGGTGCCCCGTGCTAAGGACAATATCTACGTAAAGTAAATAAACGTCTTTACAAAAATGTAACAAATACCTACAACCTACATACGTTCTAAAAATTCCAATTTCAGAAAGCGACTCTCATCATTCACTGAGGGCCCCTCTTCAACATGGTCCATGACAAAGCATAGTATGACAGCTAAAGCTCTCCTTTCCATTTCAATATTCATTCTGAGATATTATATGAAATATGTATCTAAAAGCACTCAATTCGTGCTACATTGTCCATTTGGGTATAATTTAATTAGTATACGAGTGCCTGGTCGAGTTACCCGTAGTAATGCGCACTATTTTACTGCAGCCAATCATCGACAAATTACAGTGCAAACTCATATATACGACGAATGCACGCACTGGCAAACAAGTATGCTAATAATATTGATGTTTTCAACACTAATCTAGTTCATTTTAGGGAGCAGTGTCTGGATGCCATCTCTGGCGGTAATGAATAGTAAGTGTGCTATTTGCAACTTGCTTCATTTAATTTTAAATTATATTATTATTATCTTACTGTATTTTTTTATGAACCATTTGTAACTTGCTCCAGTTAATATCAAATTGTATTTAAAATAAGAAATGAATGTTAAACGTACATATATAAACGCCCTATGGGCGTTAAAACTTTAAAATAAATCAAAATAAAATAAGTACATTTTTTTTTTAAACACGCTTTTCTTAAAAACATAAGCTTAAGTTTTTGGTGTATTTTTTAATGGGTTGCTGTAACGTATGTTATTGTGTGATATTATTCGAGGTATAGTTTGTTACTACATAATGTCTACATAAATACATATTATTATATCTGTACTATTTTTCTGATGTGCAGCGGCTGTTGGCAATAAAATTAAATATATATTTTTAAATATGAACTTTTGTATCCACCCAAATATGATATTGAAAACTTCACCAAATCTTAACATAATATTATTTAACCTATGTACAACAAGTTACTTCAGATGTCCAAATAGCTCATGAAGAACTTTAGCTTTGTCGTTTAACAACGAAATAAACAAATTATTTTTGTTGAAAGAAAAAATGTTTTCTCTCGCTATTTTAAGTTGTAATCAATTATAAAGCTTTTATATAATAATATGAATGATTAATATGAATGAAAATTTTCTTTTTTTCAGGTATGTTGACCATCAAGTATCCATGAAGGCAGTAATCAACTCTGTGACCGTGTTAATTAACCTTTCCAATGGGTACGTTACCTATCCACTATTTCTAAATACATAATTTTATAGTTTGTGAGTGTGTGAGTGGGCATCCTCTCTGTAAGATTACACTCTGCCACCACCCGCACCCGCGTAACCCCAGAAATAATTCATAGAATAGAGACCCAAAGCACAGAACTTCAAAGTAAATTCCATTATACAACTGGATAAAACTTGGTTCTCGTTATTCGACGGACCAGAAAACATTCGGATAAACTTTTTCATTGTTTTGAAAGATATCGCTCCAGCTTTGTGAGACTTTTCACAAACTAATTTAATTATTCATGAGCTTATTGAAAGTTCCGTTCCAACATTAAAATTACAATAATGGTTTAAAAAATGCAAAATGTAAAAGTTATTGAAATTGGTTGTGGGTGATTGCGTTTTTTAGGTAGCCATGCCAACGTTGTACAAGTAAAATGTTATTTCTTTTAAAATCTTTCTTTCCTTTCCTCTGTACGTAAAACACATCCGCATCATACAAATATTTCTAAAGATTTAACTAATTAATTGGCATATTCGTAATAGTTTTTCTCATAATTTTACTGAAAGCAAAGATTCGACCAGAATTTAATAAATATTGATTGAACGAACTCAGTAATTATTGATTTAACCAAATTCTATTGTTCCAATACGTATTTTTTTTAAACTTTATTTTTAATTGTTATGTACACAATAAGTTTTTTTTTTTTTCACTATTCTTCTAAGCGAACGACTATTTTTTCAAGTGAATTTAATAAACGTACATTGTAACTGTGATTTTTCTATCTTTCTCTTAACTTGTTAAATTAATTATTAAGTTTAGGTCCACATAGACACTTCTGCGCATACGAATTCAGTACAAAATCGTATGCGCAGTAGTTTAAAAACACTTACAGAATCGAAGCGCTGGCAGTTATTCCTCTCATATTTAATTTAACCACGGGTACGTAATTTTTTGTACAGATTTAATTAATAGATTGTTTTAATAATGTGCTCTACTTGAATGCCCCTTTTGGAGGGACATAAAAAATAACAAAGATTATCAGAAGGATCACAGTGATTGTACTCGGTAGCCAGAGTGCACAGGGTCGGTACGTGACGTAGGACTATATGACAATGTGCTGTATCACGCATCACCGTAGGCAGACACTCGCCTCCA
Source organism: Micrasema minimum (assembly GCA_022494985.1). Classification (NCBI taxonomy): domain Eukaryota; kingdom Metazoa; phylum Arthropoda; class Insecta; order Trichoptera; family Brachycentridae; genus Micrasema; species Micrasema minimum. The sequence continues at coordinate 4,638 of JAGVSP010003085.1, read as the reverse complement.
TCCCTCTCACATCCCATTCTCTGCGGCACGTATAGCATTCAGCCCGCGACCATTGTGCTCCATGCTGGAGTGGCTCATCCTGCCCTGCCCTACCCTGCCCTGCCCTACCCTGCCCTACTCTGCCCTGCCCTGCCCTTGTCTTATATGTGCAAGAGTGAACATCACACTTGACTCTTGTCTGTCGAAACTTTTTTTTTCGAATATTTTCCGAATCTGTTTCAGTTTCCAAATCGATTCCGTTTTATTGCTTTTTTTAAAATTAAAACAACTCATTTTCCATTGATCTCTTGTGTACCACTTTTTACCTGCACTTGTATGAATCGTAGATAGCGTTCAAATTTTTTAAAAATTGATCTACCTACTTGATTTTGTTTTTGATCCTTGTTTTTTTTAGCTAAAGCTTAAATTTTTGTAGTGATTAAATAGTATAAATATATCTTTGAATGGAAATTTGAATACGTATTCCTGTTTTGTATTTATTTTTAAATTATTTCTATTCATACAAGTGTTCGACTCGCCATTTTATATTCATTCATAATATAGTTCGTCGTCTGTTGTGTAATTTTATCGATTTTTTGATAAAACGGTATCAGAAATCTGCTCAAATTTATTAAATCTGGTTTGTAATTTGAATTTTTAGTAAATTTCCTAAATTTCGTGCTTAATTTAATATTGAATCTTGATTGTGTTGCACATGAGCAGCGAGCTATTGATGCGTTTTGATATTTTAAATAGCTAACCTTTGTTCATAGTGCATGTGCGCTAGTTAGGTACTTTGACGAATTGGGGTTATTGAACTCGGCACGAAATGAACACCCTCTATCATCCCTACTACCTATTATGTATTATATTATATACTAGGATCTATCCCTAGGGTAGCTCCTTTGTGACATTCACTTTCATTTTGCTATTTCCTGTTACAAACGTGTATTTATTTAGGTATTGTGAATATTCAGTCATTTTTGGTTCGTAGCAATTCATCGCTGCTATTTTATCATTTTCACTATCTCAGCATGTTACAGAGCTATATTTGAACAATAGTAATTTATATAAAGTAGTTGTTTGAATAATTGACTCGTGTCATTTTAACATGTTGGTGATTTCAAAGGCACTGCCTATCCGTCGTAGAAGATATATGTACTCTTATATATATATATATATATATATACATCAATTATGTATTTAGGCTATCCAATATACACACATATTTTGACAGGCTAGTTAATATCGTGTATTTCTGATATGAAATTAGTATACCTGCAGTCTCGATTTACCGCATTGTAGAATTAATTTGTGTTCCGATTGCTACTCGGTACTCGGTAATGACAACACAACAGCCGCCTGCCATTGTCTCCGCCATTTTGGTTGCTGAACGTTAGTAATAGCAAGTTGTAATTACCATTTAGCCTGCATGACCTTCCCCGCTCCAACGGAGTGATGTAAGTAGCTGGTCTAAAGTACAGGTGTCCCTTTTATGAGCTGTTATGTAATCATCTCGCAGGAGCGTCGCTCGATGACAATCTTTGAATGCAAATGGCCCTTGGAAATTACGCAACCGTTTCTTTATAATCAGCTAACGCACATTTCGTCCCTGTTTCTGAAATCGCGCTCCTCTGCCATCGCGATGTTTCGCAATGTGGAAAATTCTCGCTGCAAGGTTGGAAGTAAATGTCATTCTTCAAGGCTAAGATATTTCGCGCGTATCTACTGCTTACCGAGCGCACTGTGAGTACTGGGTACTGGGTACTGGGTATTGGCACTGGATACCGCGTACCTACGCTTTGTCCCGCCCGCGCCCGCGTGATTCCTGGCCTGGCACTCCGCATCCATTTACCTAATTCGTCATCGTTTGGAATGAACTAACCAGCCGTCACTTAAATGTTGGAGGTTTCCATATTCATTACCATTAGCTCGCTCCAGTTTAAGTGCCCCACCCCCCGCCGAGACGCGCGCCACCGCGGTGTTCGCAACAGCTGTCGGATTGTTTCATTTTTTCCCTTTACGGACGCTTTCTGTACTAGTTTACAGTTTACAGCGATATTCCAGCTATAATAACACGCTGATGTTCCGTGCACTTTCCTACCCGGGTACTTACTCCGTATATTTCTGTACTCACTAAATAGCGTAACACGCTTTCTGTCTGCCTTTGTGTAAAGTTGCATCGAAGCTTTTGATCCTTTGACTTTTACCCATGTTTCAAATGTTTGTTTATTTAGCCAGTATGCCATTCCACGTCCTGATATTAACACGAAATGAATACGATTGAATTTTCTGTATATCTGAGACTTTCCGAGAATTCAGTTTAGAATTGGCGAACAATGAGACTTCGGAGTTTAGGCTCTGGCCCAGCCGTGGGTCATTATAGGGCGCGTGTCTCAGTGGGGGAGCGCATGAATCATAATTACTACCCCGTGACGTCATCGTCCACGATACCCTCCAAGCCAGCGCGAACCTCGGGAGTTGAGCCACATGTTTTATAAAATGTAATATAAACAATATTAATAGGCTTTTTAAGTGCTAGGTTAATATTTAATCCCATTCAGCTTTTAATAAAAAATAATTAGGTACACACCCTTGTTTTCAGGAATAGCAATATGCAACCTATCTAGCACATTTACAAATAATATGTGTTTCAAAATATTTTTTACATATTAGGTATCGTATGTATTTTTGTACCTATAGTAAGTATACTAATCAGATTATGTATTTTCTTCAAGTCAAATTTTACACTCCCTAAATCTTCGTATTTTATCTTGTATCCTGTGTAATGCATTTTACCAACGTTCTAAATTAATAATATATTATTTTTATTTATTTATTTAGCTTTTAGTGTATACATACAGTGGTGTACATTGGCGGGTTTATTGCCTAGTTGGCAATTTCTTCCAACCAACCAAATTTCGCTTTCATTTCATTGAATGTCTAATAGCTAACAATACTAAAATTCACACAAATTCTTCTCCTTTTCCGCACCTAATGCTGCACAGAATATTGCATAGGGACTTGCACCGAGCGCAGTTTATACTAAAAAAATATTAGGTACATGAAGGCAAAATGATTAGTTGAATGCTTCAGTACTAGTCCAAGGATCATATTATAATATATGAAATACGTACTATTAAACATGTTATTTTGCATATGAAAGATCATTGGTTTTTCAGCCCCTAGCTCACCGTAAAATCTCATCGTTATTTAAATGATTAATAATTGATTCGATGTAGAGTAAGAAATTCTTGTTAAATCTGTCTCTGCTATCGTCCATTCGCAGTCTGCAGCCGGCAGCCGGTCTCCCAGGGCCGACCTTCCCGCGGTCATCGATCGGGTATCGGGGGTGAGTGGTACAAGCGAATGGAGATTGGAGAGTAGACGTGTCGGAAATACCATCGCAAAACTATTCGCGGGGACCAAGCATGAACTTATCATACATCCTCGTTTTGTATTGGGTCGAATCGTTTTTGTTTTCTATGCACCAATGGAGCATAAGGAAGAGAATTATTATTTTTTTGCAAACTTTGCTTTACTCTCAGATCTGAAAGGGCATGCACTGATACAAAAAAATATGTTATAGAAGGTTTTTTTTAAATTTTATTTAAAAAGAAACATTTGAGTTCTTATGATCTACCTAAATTTGAAATGATATACAAAATTTTGGGGCTGCTTTAAATAACTGTGCCAAAAAGCAGTAAACAAGTTGTGCTGGAGTTGAATTCGAACATAGAGATTCTAATCCGGAATCCTCGAATCTATAAAACTTTATGTTGTCGAGTCCTTAAAAAATGTTAAAATTCTCCATTTATTTCCTGATAATTTATCGTCGTTAATTTAACATCTTGTGTAATCTCTTACTCAATCGTGTTTTTCCAGTAGATATGGCTACAGTCTACTGTTATATCCAAACGTCTATTTAGAGTTTTCGTCAGAAAAAATAAAAACTTCATCAACTTATTTGTATCGTTTCAATAAATAAATCAATGTACCTACTTAATAACTACAATAATTAATTCGTTTAATAATTCATATTACATTATATAAATACTTGTCTACCGTGTTGTGCTTTTCAGGCTTTACATTAATTTATAATCCATTCATACTGCATACCCACATGATAAACGACCTAATCTGAAATCTACCCCATACGTTGGTACTACATATAATGTAGGTAAGTATATACGCAGCTTTATTATACATATTTCGTCATGTCCAATAAATTCCACAACGCAATAATACGCTTTTTATACAATATGTTTATGGCGAGCTTTTATCGCACACTTTTTGGTAGGTTTTTATGTATCTGACATTGCTTTTATTAAAACGACATAAATTCCTTCACCTCCGCGAGAACTGGCGGCAGATTTGCTTGGCTTGGAGGCTGTTTGTGGAATCCACATGCTCACATAGGGAATGATGATGTGATGATAATTTATTTTGAATAAAAAACATGAAAAATAGGTCATTATTGTAACCACTCAAAAAAAAGGATGAAAGTAGACTGAATGCTGTTTGAAATGCGATCTTCTCAGGCGAATGTGTGGTAAAATTACTGTATGATAGGTGTACAAAATGGTCGAAATTATAGCTGAGTTCAAGGGCTGTGATAAGCATTATCGACAAAAGTAAGAAAGGGCTTTTACGTGGTTT
>JAGVSP010003084.1:0-38671 GCA_022494985.1 Micrasema minimum | reverse complement strand
AATGCAAAATTACATGTATCAAGTTGTTACGTAACCCAGCCCATACCAATAACAGGTCATAAATCCTGTTTATATTATTATCTGTAAATTATATTCGATATTAGAATGTAGAAAAGTAGAATGTGATGGTTTTTGAAAGAAATGTGAATATGACTAAGTGTAAGATTGTAGTAAATGGCGATAGCTTGAAACAGGTGGAAGAATTGGTATATCTGGAAAGCATGTTCACTAGTGATGGAAATATGGATAAAGACATTGAAAGGAGGGTTAGTGCCGGTAACAGAGTTAATGGTGCCTTAAAGCCGGTAGTATCTAATAAGTGCTTATCAAAAGAGGCTAAATTGGCAGTGCATAATGGAGTTTTGGTAACAACCCTTATGTATGGAAGCGAAGCATGGAGTTGGAAAAATAAGGATGAAAGTAGATTGAATGCAGTTGAAATGCGATCTCTCAAGCGAATGTGTGGTAAAACTATGTATGATAGGTGCACTAGTGTTGAAATTAGAGCAGAATGCAAGGCTGAGATAAGCATTATCGACAAAATTAAGAAAGGTATTTTACGTTGGTTCGGTCATGTAGAGCGAATGGATGATGAAAGAACGGCTAAAAAAATATATGATGCGACGGTGCCTGGATGTAGAAGTCGAGGAAGGCTGAGAAAGACATGGCATGATCAAGTAAAACAAGTGCTTGAAAGTGGGCATGTAAGAAGTCGGAATAATCGACGTGCGTGCATGAGAAGATGTATGAATGTGGAGGAAGCAAGAGAAGTATGCCAGGACAGAGTGGTGTGGCGTTCTATCCTCTCTGCCTACTCCTTCGGGGAAATGTCGTGATGGTTAGTTAGTTAGTTCCGAGTTCCGGGTTCCATCACCTGTGATATTAACAAATATCTTTTTTCCAAGCACATAAAAATCTTTACGGAAGTGACGAATATGTTTGTGACTACTACATGTATACCAGAGAGTCGTAGAAATACTTTAGACTTGATAATACATGGCACTCTAAACAAACACAATTAAATTAAATGGTCTTTAAACAGTGTAATAAGTTGATATCCGAACAGAGACAAAAACTCTGGAAACAAATGTGGATTATCTAGTCGCTTACCCAGCCTAGCATGGGTATTGCAGTGGAACACAGAGGCGAGGCAACGGACACAGCAACCCTTGGTATCTACTGTCATCCGGCGAAGGTGTTTCGGCTGGCTGAGCCATGTACTGCGTGACCTGCGCGTGCCTCCCGAGGGCCTAAACCATGCTTGGCTATTTTACAAGGCTTCAGGTTCTCGGACGTGGACTTGACTTGGGAGGATGCACGGGAACTGGCGGCCGATCGCTTGCCCTGGAGGCAGTTGGTGGAATCCATATGCTCCACATAGGGAGCGGATACGGTATGATGATGATATTTCTGTAGACAGCCAAGTTCTTACGCGGAGTACTTTTTTAATAATGCCCTAAGCATACGAGTATTTACTTAGCAACAAAAGACAGGTGTTCAAATCTTCGATTTAAATTATAATGCAAATAGGTTACAGAAAACTGTTTACTCGGAATGGAGTACGATTATTTAAAAATAATTTTAGACATGTTAAATATTTTTCGCCATTTAATTTGCACAATAATTTAAATAGGTGCCTAGAATGCAAAACAAGTCAAAACTATTTATTGTGTATGCAGACAATTGGTAGAATTCCATATTAAATTTGGTAATGTATCCAAAATAAAACAAGTTTATTGGATTAGCTACTAGCAAAACTAGTTTTGTTTGAAAATGTCCTAACAAGACGAAACGCGTCACAATATACCCTTTGTATACAGGGTGTACAATCCAAATGGGTCAGTATGGAGAAGTCGGAAACTATGAGAGATAGCGAGATCTGTTCTTAGGAACCATGACGTCGATTTTAGATTTAATAATAATTACATTCAAATTTTTTTTATTAACTCTCATACATAACCGGGAATCGAACCTGGTCAATATTTTTGTAACCGCGTTAAGTAAAAAGGGACCCAAATTTGGCTATGAAATCTTGTGTAAACACAACTGACAGTAAATTAAACTAAAATGCCCAAAGTTTTATTAATTTGCAAAAAAGTCGTGAATAATATGAATCGATCATTAATTATCTGAAGAGACCACTTATGCATATCTTATCTGCATCGGTATTTATGCATTACAAATATGCGTTTATTTAAAATTAGAACGCATTTTGTTCAGCGGGGGTCGTACCAATTCATTTAAAATTTTTATTGGGAAATGGAATACTGTTTTTGTTTACTTCAAATGAAACACGGCTTTTCATAACCTCCTCGTGTTGATTTTTGATAACTTTCACATTATTATTGTGTTGTGTACTGTTTATAAAATGCGTTTAACGAATGAAGAACAGTTAGATCTATTGGAAACTATTTTTAACATTTGCTGAAATAAAATAATTATCTTATCGTTTTTTTTTCAATTATTTAAACAAGATTCCATTAATGTTGTGCTTCTTGCGACTTGCACAATTTATACACATTGATTTTGACCAGGTTCGATTCCCGGTTATGTATGAGAGTTAATCAAAAAGTTTGAATGTAATTATTATTAAATCTAAAATCGACGTCGTGGTTCCTAAGAAACAGATCTCGCTATCTCTCATAGTTTTCCGACTTCACCATACTGACCCATTTGGATTGTACACCCTGTATATAAAAAATAAAGTAGAATTATAATCAAATAAACTTGTTTTATTTTGGATACATTACCAAATTTAAGTCAAAACTACTATTTTCCCTTATCCTTACCTAATGGTGCATAGGGAAATGCATCGGTACACCAAGTGCAAAGAATCTTGATGATTTGTTAAACGAAGGCAAGATGATCAGTTTAACGCTTTAGCGCCAGCACGAGGAACAGTACAGTCACTTATATTTTATTTAATCTTTTTACGAAAAAATCACATCAAATAAATATTGTACATTTAATCTAATTGGCAACCTCATGCATGGTAGCCATACGTGCTATTCTGTACACAATGTGGCGGATAATATTGCAAAAACAACTCAAAAAAAAGTTTATTACTAAGCTTAATAGCTTATTATTTTTCTCCAGGTATTAGTTCTTCCACTAAAAACTAATACTAAAAAATATGCAAAAATAAGTTAGTTAACAAAGTGTATAAAAGTAAATTTCATACTGATGTAATCTTCTGATAAGGCTGTTAACTTTTTATAAACTTTCATGAACTCTGACCTATTTGAACAACGGAAAATATCGGTAGGTACTCGTTTTACTAAGTAAAAAAGGAAAAAAAGAACTTAGCGGGACAAATCATCTATCTCCATAAAAAAAAGGTTTTGCGGAAAAAAAACTTTATGAATCCTACTCTAAAAGCTTGTTTATTTATAAGTAAGTAAACCGCGTCGCATTATTTTTCACTTATCTTTCAGAAAAAATTTTAAGACAGTAATGTGTCATTTCCAGGGTTTTAGTCTTTTGCGGTATTCTGGAACCTTATATTTTAATTTTTAAAACTAAGATTTTTACCCTATCAAGGTTTATTTTTAAATTAAGTGCTTTTTGCTAAAAAGCGCTATATTTTCCAAAACATTGAATATTTGCTCTATTAAACATTAAATAAGGCCACTCTCATCTCCTAACCTGGCGTCCCTAAGCTACGCCTAATACATCCGAAAGATTGTGATTAAAGTTACACAAATTCTGTAAAATGTAATATATTTTACCTCTTTCAGAATATGAAGATGCTATTTTCATCAGTGTAGTGTAAATCACTAAAGAATAATTCATGAGTTGAAAACCATTAGTAATACCCTTGTTAGTCCCATCATAAAATATGCTAAAAAACAATATTTTTACTAAAACCGAGCCTATGCTCCGAGTTGCTATGTAAAATATTCCTTCATTCCACGTTCAGAGCATTTCAGAATATTGAATATGGAATTATCCGCAGAAGTAGGACAAAGACAGAATAAAAACAGAAAGTTTGTCACTTTGAACCCCGATGATTCACATCCACAAAGAACAGGGTCGGATTAACTCATTTTGTTCGCCTTTGAGAACAGATTTCTGTATAAAATAAACAGAAAAACCAATTACTATTCATATATTTATACACTTTCGCCACATGTATGCATAATTCAAACGGTCACTTTCGGTCTGTAATTATTGATGCGCAAAAGTGTAAACGAAATCAAAATAAAACACAAAAACTAAATATATGTTGATTAAGCTATATATTCTATGTCGACTGTAAAAATGTTAATGATAGTCTTTCATTTTTAGTTCAATGCCTCTGGAAGGTAAAGTAATGAACACATGGAAAGGGTCAAAAGTGTTTGCTGCGGACAGAATCTCTTAGAGTTGTCTTGAGATTTCACAACAAAGGAGCGAAAGTGACAAAAGAAGAAGAAGAATCCGCTAGTAGAAAAAAAAATTAATATATTTAAGTTTTCATAAAAAAATTGTGTTATTTAGTGTTTAAAAACCGTTGAAATTTGTAATAGTAGTCGTTAATAGGTAAATATGAAAACTTTATTACGGATGCTATAGCAAATATAGTAATTTAATAAATGATAACTTGAAAAAAGTGATATAACGTTCTTTACAAAAAATATAATGAAAAATAACACAAAAAACTTTTGGATAACTAGCTAATGATAAAAGTTTGCAAATATGGTACAAAATGTCGTTGTATTTATTTACCTAATATTTAACTAAAATATCAATGGTATTAACATAATGTCTATAAACCAATTTAAAAATCCTAGAGTAATACAGCAAATATTTCATTCAGTGGTAAGAATCCTCTCGCTATTAATAAAAATGGCTTAATTTCAGTTAATACAGCAAAAGTTTACTTACTAGCTTAAGTTTACTTAAACGGTTTTAAAGTTCAGTTAAATAATTACAAAAGTTACGATTTTAGTCTAGACAACAAGAGTTCTAAGAAATCATTTGAAGATATGATTGAAGATAGATATACCATTTTTATTTAGAAATAATCATACGTTTATTAGATTTGATAGTTAAAAATTTAAGCATTTTAACAAAATGTACAAAAAGTCACAATGTGACACAATATGAATATGTGATGAGTACTGAATCATGATTATGAAGAAAGCAAGGAAAACAAAACCTAATGGTTCAATAAAATAATTGAATAAAATGACTCCAGATAGAGTTGACGAATATAAAAGTATAAAGAAAAAGACTTCTATGTAAAAAAAATCGGTTAAAATGCACAAGCTCTGAATTTGGTCCTGGTTGATAATATATTTCCATTTACTTCTGGAATATTACACCGGCGCGGCGGCGGCGCATCTGTGAGTTATTTGAAAAAGTAAACAAATAAAAACTTAATGAAACCTCGAAAGAAAAACAATACAATTTATGTCTTTATTTGAAAAATGCGACAGCAATGTTATCAACTCATAGAAAACTTTTTAGTTTTCGTTTTTTCACTCCATTCGCGTGTCGTTTAAGTAGGCACATCGTTTCGAAGAAATTCCGGTTCTGTCACTTGATATTTATTGAAAATACTTTTTTTTTTTGTATTTAGAATAAAGTTGTAATTAATCTGCTTTTTGCGTGAGTTTCTAAAAATACGTCTAATTTCAGGAGAAAATAAATATTATGATTAAAATCCATCATTTAAAATACAAAAAAATATATTATATTTGTCTTCCTTGCATGAAAATTTGGGAGTGTTCGTAATTTCCAGATAATACTATAATTATAAAAAACTGGATATTAACGGGCAAAAAAACCACGTAAAATTTATTTACAAAAATGGCTTTGTTAGTTACGCAAATAAATTAAATTATGGTGCTAGCCATGAAATTTTGAATACGAGGAAACGTAATTATTTTTTAATACCTAAATTAAAAATGACCTAACTAAAAACGGTTGCATGTTAGAATTTATAACGTGTTTTAAAATGGCTGTGCATTTCCGATAAGGGTTAAAATTCTCACCATACATTAAAATTATTTTGATTTTATGTAGATTGAATCCGAGGGTTGTTGATAAGAAAATTTCGAAGGTATTTAAGGAAAATCATAAAAGAAAATCTAACACAATCTAGTTTGAGTGTAACCCTGTGTTGAAATACTTAATTTATTCATGTGCGATACAATAATGAATGTGATAACAATGCTCTTTTAAAAAAAAAAAAATTTTTTTTTGTAAAAAGATGTTATAATTTTTAAATTAGTAACTTAATTAATTCCACAGTACAGGCAAAGCTTCTAAGGTAAACATTTTAATAGCGTAGCATTAGTAAAAAAAATGGATATACATACTCGTAATAATGATGTCTATTCTTAGAACTATCTCCGAATAATTTTAGGAAATGGTTGTGTAAAAAAATAATAAAGAAAATATATCTATAAAGACAAATGTATTTCATTATTTACATTTAAACCACTCACATTGTAACTGGACTGGCGCTGAAGCGTAAGATTGATCATCTTGCCTTAATGTAATAAATTATTAAGATTCACTGCACGTTGTATACCATTGTAGTGCCCTTTGCACTATTGGGGTCGGATAAGTGAGAGATAGGAACAAAAAATATGCAGAAGGTCAATATTTAGGTTTTATCAAGATAAAAAAAATATCAAGACACACTGCACTTGGTGCGCAATGCCCTATGCACCATTAGGTTCGGACAAAGTAAAGTAGTATTATTAGTAATTTTGTTCTTATGCATGAAGGTCTTGTCATGTCTTAACCATGTTTGTCACGACATCGTACTCTTTTGTTCTAAGGTCAAGGTCATTTAGGTCGTTTCGTATTGACCAAGGTCATTTTTAATTTATCAAGGTCATTTTACATTGATCATGGAAATTTTACATTGATCAAGGTCACTTTACAATAATCAAGGTAATTTAGCAATAATCAAGGTCATTTATCATTGGTCATTCGTCAAAAGGTAGAAAATGTGGTTTCCGCAGTGATCAATAAGAAAATGTTGCTAAAGTAAGTTTGTTAAATTCGTTTGCACCGAAATTAAGGTCGTTCGAACCAAGGTCAAGGTCGTTTGTACCAATTTCAGGTGGTTTGTATAAAAATCAAGGTCGTTTGTACAAAGGCTTAGGTCGCTCGTATCAAAATTAAGATGGTTTGTACCAAAATCAAGGTTGTCTGTACCAAAGTCAAGGTGTGTTTTTAAATACTTTGTGTCATATAGATTTTGTAATGTTTTTAAATGTCAGGAATATTGATGGTCTCTTTATTTTGTCTGGGTAAATGTAACAGAAGATGTAGTCTTTTTTTTAAACAAAAAGTATGTCAGAATCTTCACTACTTGTTCCACCATGCACCACCATAGTAAGTGTTGCTATTGTAACGTAGAAAAGCCATTGAAAATTTCTGACACCTATGTTGGTATTATCAGAAATCCTCTTTATAATTCTGCATTTAATAAATATACAGCATTTTCTCAATTTTTCCTCTAACAAACGTTTAACTAAACCATTTTCTTTTCTATTACGTCACCTTTTCATCTTCCAGATCAATGGACAATCGTGCATTACATCTTGTTTACAGTCTGAATACTTTGCCGTCATTAGAAAGAATCGCGTGTTCTTAGATCAAATAATACAACAAACTGTTGAAATTAAGTTGAACAATTTATCACACAGATCTTAGATATTAATACAAAACTTTCAATATTTTTTAAAAATAAATATGTTTATGATTTAAGTAAATATTATATTTTCTATGCAAGGGTCTTTGCAATACACATACCGTACGCCATATTATAAGGAGACGCTCTTTGCATTAACATTTCAACGCAGTTCTTTTCTAGTAGATATTAAGGACTGCAGCTTTTCAAGCAGAAGGCAGTACAAAAAGCTGCTCCTAGAGAAGGCATGTCTCTCAACGGGACGCAGCCAGGAGAAGAAGAAGAATTTTTTTAAAATAAAATTGAATTTATTATTTAGGTACTTTTTTACATTAAAAATGTTACAATATAAGTTAAATTTGTCCTCACTGAAGTAATCCGTACTGAGGACTAATTTTACATTAAAATTTTTTTTACGTGTGTTTGTATCAACTTATTTTTTAAATATTTTATTTGTTAAAGGAGAAAAATAAATTATTGACAAAATGAGACGATACAAATACGCATCTGGTAGATATATAAAAAGTGTGAAAAAATCATTGCTCCAATGTTAAATTCCAGGAAGAAAATCGAGGAATACGTTTGTATGGAAAAGCAGCCGCGAGTGACGTGGTGTGGTATGCCCTTAAGAAGATACGTGGTACAAATTTAACTTTTTAAATGCTTGGGTTTTACTATTTGAAAAAGTGATCAACGTGTTGAAATCTTCATATAAATAACCACTTAAAAAATATCTTAATTCGTTGTATACGCGACTTTTTGTTATGACGGCAGGAGTGTGTGAGTGGGTGTCTTGTGTTAATTGAGGAGGCGTCGACAGTTTTACATAAATTGCACATTATGTTATCTTGTAAAAATTGTACGCACATTCTCATAATCACAATGTCATGTCCTTGGTTAAATTTTAATTAATTCTAACTAATTATTCAGGAAGCCTTGAGTTTGCGAGGAATTTAAGTGCTAATTAGCTGAAAACACAAATAACAATGAAGAACCAGTTTTTAAAAAATATCAAATTATCTTTATCAAAATCCTTTTAATTGTACTATTGAATTTTTGTACATAAACAGTGCAGCTGATTTTAAAAAATCCGAGTTTTTAGTGATTCATGTAATTTTTGTTACGGTAAAAGTCTTCGAACAAGAATTTCAGAGAAATAATATTCCATACTTAAAAATTATTCCGTCTCTAGGTGTCTAGTTACCCACTACGTCACTCACTACGTCATCAATAGGCATCTACATCACACGTTTCGAATATTGGCCTGAGTGCTGGAGTTTTTAGACGGTGGAATTTAATAAGTGGTGTTATGAAATTAACCATTAGAAGCGTATATTTTTAGAAAATTTGTATGGAAACACCCCTTCTAGTGGATTCTTGTTCTAGGGTAAAAGTAGTAAAAAAGAATTGTGTGATTTGGTTCAACAATCTATAATTCTGTATCTGTGATCATCAAAATCATCGTTTTCAGGAGAAATTTCTTACGCCAATTACGCGGACAACACAATGTACAAGACAAATTTCAAACTGAATTTCAAGAATTGAGCAAACAATAGTATTCAAAGTGATTATGTTATGTCATGTTGTATGTTGTGTTGTGGTATGTGTGTGGAGTGTGGTGTACGTGCTAGGAAATCTGAATATTTTAGCGCAGGAGACAATATGCAGGTTATAATAAGTTTGCGCTACTCAGCCTACTATAAATTAATATTAGTTGGAGAATACAGTGAATTGCATTTTAAAATATTAAATGTATCTCTTAAAAAACGTCGATTTTCCAGATGTGGAATTTTGACTCTCAAGTGCAGAGTTGCTGACGAACTGCCCGCTGCTCTATTTGTAATAAAAATGACAGTAAACAAAATAAATTAAAAATATTGTACAATATATGGAAACAAATAACATTATATTGTTATTAAATACAGCAACCACTGAAATAAAGTAAATTAAATTGGATGACGTCATGAAAAGTTATTACATATTTCATAACGCTGAATTGCTTTCAAGCTCTGTTTTTTTATCGCCATTTTGTGCTATCCCTAAGTAGTTGTCATCATGTTGTAATGATGATTATACTTGAAAAAATATACAAAAATGACAGAAATAACACGATTTTAAAATGTGTTTGAAGTTGTGAATTTTCACAGCTGTATAAATATTAAAACATTTATGTGGAAAATTAAATATGCTCGTTTTATTGATTGACATAAGAGTTTGCTCATTTAACAGTTGGAAAAATAATAAATTACATATAATTAGCTGTGTTTGCCTACTCTATATACAAATATTCACTAATTTACATTAACTTATGGCGAAACATAACCGGTTATGTACAGTAACCGTAGTACTCGTATGTTCTAATGCGCACTTTATACGGGACCTAAAACTGCACAGTTTCTTGTTTAGAAAACCGTACAGTCTGTCAAAAGACAAGCTAAATATGATACATCTTTTTTAAGCGCAATCGTTAGTTATAATCGTATGTTTACACACAGGAAATTGTTAATATGGCTAGTAATGTAAATATGTTATTTGTTTTTTACATTTTCGAAATATTAATATGATAACCACTATAATTAGTTAGAAATAAGTTTTTGTTGATTAATCATTGCAATTCATAGAATTACTTATATCCCTATCACTGTAAATTTGGGCCAGCTCCTTGAGCAGGTTGGGGTGAATGTGTTTATGACAATCTTAGAGCCGAGACAGTGATAGGGGCAATGATAGCATTTGGTCGCGTATTTAACCTTCTTTTCTTCCGCTTTTTCCAGTTAAAACTGAATCTATTAAATTTCGCGGATTAGCTTTAAAAAATCGGTAGAGTTGTGCTGGACTGAAAAAATACTCAATAGTCTTTAAAACAGTCTAGGGAAAGGGTGGGGCTTTCACTGATTAATCATTAGGTACTACCCAAGCACCTACTTATAGAAACTTCATTTAAAAACTGCACGCACAATGTAGATAAAATTATATATATTATGTACTTTTACAATGTCACATTTCAAAATGATAACTTAAAATGTTTGGTGACTTACTACTTTACGAGAACAATTTAAAAATCAAGTTTTTTTCGTTTGACAGATATCCAAGAAGCGACTTTGATTAATTTTTCTTCTGTTGCGAAAACTTTCAATTCCGTTTTTATCTTCAAACGACTGTTTGACACGTGATTGGCGTTTGATTAAAAATGGCTGCATTATTTACAAAGGTAAGAAGGATTCTACCTTTCCTTTTTTTATTTATCAAGTGCGAACCCTTAATAAAAAAAAAACTTTAAATAGTGATGTAGTTTACCGAGCTATAAATGGGAAATCTAGCCTAAAGAAAGACAAGAAAATAAATTAACTGGTGTCTGAAAAGAACAAATATATATATATTTATATATATATGTGTTCTTATATATATATATATACACCGTGTAACATAACTCGATGTATAAACGGGAAACCAATGAATATCTACGTCATATTTGGAGTCAATTTTGTTTAATAATTTTTTTTGATTTGACCAATAGTTTTCGAGAAAATTTAGTAATTTTTTAAATTAATTTTTTTCTTGATAAATTTTGCAAATTGTTCATTTTAATAAGGATTTGTGCAATTTTACATAATCTGCCTTACTTATGAAAGCTTTTACGAGAAGAAAAAAAAAATTTAAGCTCAGATTAAAAAGTCATAAATATTACACTTTCGAATCCAAATATGATGCAGATTCACCAGTTTTCGGGTTGTACCTCTAGTTTTGTTACACCATGTATTATATATATACAATACTTTTTAGCGTTAATCCGATAGTAAACATCACTCCCTGGCGAGAATTTTTTTTATCACCATCAGCTCCCTATGTGGAGCATATAGATTCCACAAACTGCCTCCAGGCCAAGCGATCGGCCGCCAGCTCCCGTGCAACCAAGTCAAGTTCTTGTCCCGCAGCTCTGATGCAAACTGCCAACGAATTGTCAACAGTAGATGACCAGAACGAGGACGCTGAGAACCTGATGCCTTGTAAAATAGGCAAGCATGGTTAAGGCTCTCGGGAGGCATACGTAGTATATAGCCTAGCCAGCAGAAACGCCTTCGCCGGATAACAGTAGATACCAATGGTTGCCGTGTCCCTGTGTTGCCTCACTTCTGTGTTCCTTACAAAGTCAAACTACCGCAAAACTTATATTATTTTAAGACACCTATTTTCAAAACGCAGAAGTCCGCTATTTTGTATGCCAAGATCGGCAGCCATAGAGGAGAGCAGGTGTGATGCAGGCGTTATAAAGGCGGCATTTTGTTTTAAGCGAGGAAACATTAGAAAAAGTAGTAGATACGAGAAATCATGATAAAAGGCCGCGTTCACGAGCGGCGAGCAGCGAGAGTGCAAACAGCTAAGGAGCGAAAAAATCCAATGTATTATCAAAACGACATGAAATAATTTTTATTTTATGCAAAAAATCTTTAAATAAAAATTCGCTCTTGACGCTTGCCGCTCTTGGCCTCCCCGTAATTTATACGGAATTTTTTATTACCATCGGTTACATAGGAAACATACGGTTACATTATTTTCTGGGCAATAATGTACATAGGAAACAAAGAAAAGTAAAAAAAATGTATTCTTTATGTCCGTAATGAGAACAATATCTTAGGATCTACGAGTACCTACATCTTAGAGATTGATAAAAAACATGCTGAGCTTTTAAGTAGCAGAAATAGATAATGAGAGTTAACCCTTCCGTTTCATTCGCAACACGCTCTTTATACCTTTGTATTATTAAAAGCTTTGCTTTCTAAAGAACATTGAAAGTCACAGCGAAGGAAATTAATCAAAGAAAGGAAGAAAATGAATTAATTATCTTTGAACCCGGAACCTTCATTTCCCCTATAACTCTATACCATACAAATTGCAAACTCTTAACAGCCTTTTACTCGAATTAATGTTTGCTTGGCACTTTTTGTTGGGCTACTTGAGCACATTTTGTAGAGTTATGATCAAAGGGTAGGCAGAGAGGATAGAATGCAACACCACCCTGTCTTGGTACATTTGCCTTTTTCCTTTCACATTCATACTTCTTCTCATGGTTCTATCATACTCACATTATGCACGTACGTAGACTTTTTGCATGACTATTTAGTACTTATATTTGATCACGCCATGTCTTTCTTGCCCTCCCTTGACATTTATATTCCATATACAGTACAACGAAAAACTATTTGTCTCGTTTACGGATCAATAAATTAATAAAACGTCACAAAAACGTATAGCTCTTTATATTTTATTAATTTAATTTTACTTAATTTTTTTAAAATCACAAACTTAGACCAAGACCGCAATTTAAAAAACATCTAATAAACTTCAAAGCACGTAAAATAGTTTATAAAGATAGTGGTAGTCGTATTTTAGAACTGCTTGGTAAGACAAAAAAGCGCGTCTTTTAGTCTTAAAAAAAAAAGTATGTTAGGAAGAAACGAAAGCTTTTTTAATGTTGGCAAAGCCTAAACCTAAAAAATGTCTTCGGGTTTACATAGAAATGTAGCTTTGCTTTGTACTGAAAATAGACTGTTGAAAAGAATATACTTGCGTAACACATTATATAAAATAAATAGACGAACTTAAAAAAACAAATTTGAACATACATTTTTATTATTTTTTTTTTAAATAAAAGAAACATTTGAGCTCTTATGATATACTCAAATATTTCAATTTCGGGCTGCTTTCAAATAGTCGGAAATAACTGTGCCAGAAAGCAGGAAACAAGTTGTGGTGGAGTGGGATTCGAACCTAGAGATTCTAATCCGGAATCCTCGAATCTACCACTAGACCACAACCCGATTAAATAACTACTCATGCTGTATGAAGAAAAACCACTTGATACCTTTTGTACACGTATTTAAACTAAAAAAATATAATTAGTAATAGATTTTTACTTGATGCAATGTAGTTGTAATAATAATTAGAGGAAAATCGTACTGGATAATTTTTAAATGGTGTATGGCTTATGTGAGTTAATTAATTTGACAAAAATACAAAATTTTAATGAATAGTTGGTATTTTTGAGTATCAAAGAGGTACAATGTAACGAAAGAAACTAAACAATAAAGCTCAATGTTTTAAATTAATAACTGACGCAATAAAATAAAAGTAATAATAGGATTTCAGTGTTATGGTTTTAGTTACAGTAATTGATAATTTGTAAAACCGTTATTGCTTACTCATAATTGTATCTCTGCGGTATCATATTTAAGTAAAAAATAGTTAAAATAGCAATCCTTTTTGGTCTTTTATATCTTTAGTATTTTTACAACTGCTTGTCTGCTTTTTATGCCTTATTTTAAAAGCAAAACGTAAAACAAAATTTTATTTTAACAAGATGGTTTCGGGTTTTAAAAAATAAAAACCATTTTAAATTGGCATCAGGTTGTGCGTAACAAATTTATTAATAAAGTAGTTTAGTAGTAGTTAGTAGTTCGCGGGTTCGATTTCCGATGGGGTCAATATGAAAGTTATACTTGAATGTGATTTTCACATGTGTTACCTTGGACTGGGGCTGAAGCGTAAGACTGATAATCTTGCCTTCATTTAACAAAATATCAAGATTCGCTGCACTTGGTGTACCTACCAATGCAGTGCCCTTTGCACAATTGGGAGCGGGAGAGTAGTAGTAGTATCAGTATAAAGGTCTGTAAAGTTAGGTAAACTTTATTTTTTAATTAATCCGGAAGATAGTAACAAACTTCTTGAACAGTTAACTATTTGGTTAAACTTCCATTATTCTAGAAATTCACGATTGGTTGAATCTCCGGTTCCAACTTTCTGACAAAGTTAGAGAAGTAGTTAGAGAAAAGATAAATTAATTAATTAACTTTTTTTCAAGATGTTGGCATTGGTGACCTTTACTGAAACTTTTATGTAACAAATGACTGCTAACTGACTAAGTTTTTATTAAATTTTAATTATATTCTACGTGTAAAAGGGTATCGTTAAAGAAAATTACGCGTAGGTATAAATAAATAAAAAAGGTGAAATTTATGTTAGAAGCACTGACTTAGTTGTTACTCATTATAAACTATTTAAATAATACACTTTGTTATTAACTACTTTTTTTTATATATATTAATATGGGTAAAAACAAAGGGTTTTATTTAAATAATTTTAATAATATTAAATTAAGCCAATTTATACAGCGCCGTTTTTATGAAGTGCAGTAGAAGAACAAACATTAAAAAAATGATTAAACTATTGAATATTATGTCAGTAGACCAAAGAATTAAATATAATGTTGCTAATGAAATTAACAAAATGGTTAAAGGGATCATTCCAAGATATTTGTAAAACGAATTAAAAAACAATGACTTTTTTCATAAATATGCAACAAGAGGTTCAAAAAATATAAGATTAGAAAAGAAAAGAAAAACTATGTCACAGAATTGTCTCATGTATAAGGGCATTAAAATGTACGAGGAGATACAGGATGAAATCAAAAATTAACAGAATTTAAAGTTATTTAGGGCTAAGTGTGCTATATGTGTGAGAAATATTAATGTAGAGTATATTATGGCTTAATTGAATTAATAATAATGATAGGATAAGAATAGTTAGGAAAAAAATATAAATTAAGTGCAATGTAATAATATTAGTCTATGTAAAAATTATATGGTACTAAATAAATATAAAAAAAAAAATAATTTAAAAAAAAACATCTTAAGGACGCTTTTAAACTGAGGTCTAATAGGATTATACAAAAAAGGAATAAAATGTGTAGAATTAACAATAATGCAGATCTTAAAGCTACAATACTATCGTACCATCCAAGATTGCTACTTGTTGATAACTACGTATCACTTGGTGGAGTGAGAGTGAGTGTTGTGCTTAATTCACCTCAAAAATCGTAATCAGTGATTTTAGCGAAGAAGAAAAAAACATGTTACTGCTGCGGATAAGAAATTTTGTATAGATGAGTTTTTAGCTTTTGCCGAAATTCAGGTGAAGTAGTAGGTAGTTTAAATAAAAAAGGAATTATTTTATTGGTCATAAAAAAGAGATGTTGTAGAATGAGGGATGATTATTTGATTACTTGTAATTATTTTAACTCCATGCTAATTATTACAAATGCAATATGAAACACAATGTTACATTTCTAAATTATTTTGTAAATTTGTTTTAAATATTTCATGCACTTACACGTAACAGATCTGACAATACAAAGCTCTGTGAATGAAACATGCATATAACAAAATATTTATATTTTTTTTAATCTATTATTTTCGTAATAATGATGTCGTTGTAATTTTTGAATAATCAATTTTTAACTTTTTAATTTGGAAATTATTGTTATTCTAAAATAATACATGTGCATGTGTATGTGTTATAAGTGCATGTGGTCGCGGGGTTGATTCCCGTAGGGGTCAACATGAAAAATTTATTTACATGTGATTTTCAAATTTATATTTCATGTGTGATACCTTGGACGTAGAATAATTGGATGTAGAATAAGTTATTAAATAAATAAATATAAATGCTTTGAGGAGGTTATAAAATGCTAAGACTTTTTAAATTAGACAGCGATATGACTTTATTTGAGTTATTCTACAAAATATCATCCCTAGGGACTGTTATTGAAATAAGTTGTCTTTTTGATATGAAAAGGAAAAATTTTAGACATTTATATGAGTTACTTCATGAAGAAATATTATTATTAGTTTATGATCAGGAATTCGGTCCTCAATCCTGTTCAGAAGACGTCCTTTGTTATTTTTTTCGTCTTATTTTTGAAAAGAAAGCTTACGTCCAGACAGAAAGCATGTTTTGTGAGGATACATCATCTCAATGGTCCATTTTAGTTCATCTCTCTTACATTACTTACACATACGTCACCAATATTTTTCTTGAAAAAAGGAAAAATAGCCCAGGAATGTCTCAGTATAGTTGTGCCAGCTAAAGATGTATTCCAAATAATGATAAAGGGCTGAGAAAATAGTATTTTTAAAAGTAATCAATGATTATAGTAGTTTGACAACGCATTTACTATGTAGGTAAACAACCGACACAAAATAAAAATTGTCGAATTTTTTTTTGGACGGGAGGTTGGATTGTGAGACATACTAAATACACCTTTCTTAAAATCTTGAAAAAAATTGTACACTCACTTTCTGAACATGCCTAGTAATAAACAAAATAAATATCGTATTTCAATCAAATAACGTTTCACTATTTATGTATTGATTTATTTCAGTTATTTAGAACATAACAGAAAAAATCCTATTCATTCTAAATACAATGCAATAATAAATCATACATGACAATATATAGATATAAAAAAGTATATAAAGAAAAATTAAAAGTTAGAAAGTGCTTTCCTAACGGATGACCCACTGTCGTGAAATATGTCGACATCCGAGGTGATGCGATTAAGTAACAAGATTGCTCTAACAACAGGCATAACCATTGGCAGGTTGGTTCTGCATATTGGCAGGTAAAACAATCCATACTCTCTTTGTCGAAGATAGTTATCAAGTACGAACAGACCTACATCCATTAGAATTTCTGAGTTGTGTATGCGACCACCAATCACCTGAAAGAAGTAAACACCCAAATGGACGTCCCTCCTCCTCCATAATGACTGATAGCCTAGCATCCCTAGTAAAAAGTCGGTTGTTAAGAGCCAAGGATAATATCCATATTCCTTTAAGTACAGACAGCGCAGAATTTTCTTCTGTACTCTCTCTACCATCAAAGAGTTTCGAGCCTCATGTGGCGTGGCGACCAAATAATCGAACTAAACTCCAACCGACTTCTTACCAAGGAATTATACAATGTCCTCATAACATGAGTGTTGGAAAAGAATTTGGCAGAAGAAGAAAAGAGGAATATTATAGTCAAATATTTTTATTAAAAAGCGAGAGCTCGCGAAAACCGTATTATCAATAGTGTTGTGACTTACAAAGTGACAAGAAAAATTACAGATATAAAAAAAAAATTGTAACATTTATCGTTTGACTAAAAAATAAAGACCTGTTGAGAATAAAGCAAACAAGAGAATTTACTTATTTGTCTTTATTAAGTAGTTTGACTTAATTACGCATTCAATAAATTAACATTTGAACCGGGTTGTGTTCTAGTGGTTAGAATCGTGGACTCTGTATTAAAACTACTCGGTTAAAATCGTTCCACCAAAACACGTTTCCTACTTTTTGCACTGTTTTTTCGGAATATTTCCAAGAAGCCTTGAAATTCAAATGATAGATACAGGATATGTTTCTCTGGGTGGTTTTTCTACTATGCCACCTGCCAGAAATAAGACATTTGATAGAATCATATCTACCCAGTCACACCAGCCCGGATGATGAATACCGCACTATGCTCCGAAACGTCGCCCACAAAAGCCAAAGTTCACGGCATAGTAACCCAGAAAAACATAGCCTGTATCATGAAGGCCGTAAAAAACGAAAAACCCACGAACCTTGATTACACCGATATTTCAAATGTTACTTTTACTGTTAGACTTACTCTGAGACCTTATGATGGGTGAAATAACAAGAATTTTTCATACAACAAAACAAAAATGTATTTTTCATGAAGACAGAGTAAATAATACAGAAGGAAAACAAACAAACATATTACAATAATCCACCAAAAATATTTAGACAACACAACAAATTGACATTACTTAATTTATCAAAGCAACGTTTTTTTTTTACTAACAACCAATCAGGCAGCTTACTTAAAATTCAACAATAAAAAATGAAGAATTAAATAAATTTAAAATACAACTGATGAAAAAATACTACTGAAAATTTATTTAAATATGATCATTATATCGTTAGGGTGATGAAGCGATTTTCGGAAAAACGCTTTACAAAAATTTGCGTTCTCTTGTTTAATGTTAATTTAATCTCAATCTTAAATGGTAAGTGAAATCCATTCGCAATCCATTAGTATTTACTGTCATTTTAGGCGAAGGCGTTTCGGATAGCTGGGCCATATACTACGTATGCCCCCCAAAAGCCTTAACCATGCTTGCCTATTGTACAAGGCATCAGGTTCACGGCGTCGCGTCCTGACGATCCATCGGCAGCTTGCGTCGGAGTTGGGGTACATGGACCTAACTTGGGAACTAGTGGCTGATCGCTTGCCTTGGAGGAAGATTGTGGAATTCATATGCTCCACATAGAGAGCAGATGTGGTATGATAACAATGATGAAGAACATGTCATATAAGTTATATGGCGTTGATGAGGGTTCCTAGAACTTCTTTGGATTTTGTAATCTTTATTATGAATTAATGATCACTTTAAAGGGTTAATAAATGTTTCGAAGGAAGTAAAGAAAGGTCTTTGTGCAGCGAAAATGTTTTTGAACGCGACATTGACTAACTGAAGAAGGAAAGAGAAGGGCATTTAAAGCATTTACATTAAATGTATACTAATAGAACTCAAAGCTCCTTTATGAGTAAAAAAGCACTTAGTTCTTAAGATCACTTCAAGGTAGTAATCGTCTTTTATAGAACTGCATTACCCTTTCTTTTAATTAGTTGACATTCAGCAACGGTTACCCCAGTGAGGACAAATTTATACAAACCATAGTGGAATTAAATATATATTTTTATGTAAATCAATCAGATGAATAAATAAAATAAAAATATAATAAATTTACGAGTCGGAAGGCTCAATCGTAAAGGTTTACATTAAAGAGCACCCAAAGCATGAGACAAATCTCTTATTATTTTAGTGATCTCACCGGAAATCGAAACTGGAACCTCGAGGCTTGAATACAGCGTATTAGCTATAACTCCACCTAAGGGATGCCGCTTTGGGATAAAATATTTTTTGAAGATGATTTGTTTGACGTATTTTATCTGAGGTATCTTAAAAACATGTTCTTTATACCTACTAACAGGCACCATTATAAGGTTTAAAACATTAGAACAGAATTTCGTGATTTAATCGTATTTTCAATAATATAAATGGTACAGGCGATTTAAGCATTGAGTTAAAAATAGTCTAGCTCCGATTTTTGGCACAGTAATAAATTGTTCCGCAGGACCCTAAAGTACTCCTAAATAAAATTCCCCCCCTTAGCGTGCTATCATAACGCCACCACCTCTCCTGTATAGTCCCTTTTAGTGGGATTTTAAAATGTTTTCTGGCAATAATTTTTACAGTTACGAGAAATCTCTTAGATGAAAAACTGTCAACCAATTATTTAAAACATTTTTAGAATTGGTGGTGGCACAGTGGTAGCATCGCGGTCTTTGAGTACAGAGATAACCTGTTTGAATCCCCACTCCACCACGACTTGATTCGTATTTTTAACCACAAGTCGCATAGGTTTCATAGAAAATAGTGTTTTACAAATTGAAATATATAAGCAAATATCATTTGATCGCATAAATATCTTTTTCCAATATTTTTACTTCCCGGTATCACAATTTTTATTCATCAATATCACTAATTTTTTGATAAATTGTTACTAACAGCTTTCTCCGTAAATCATAAAAGAAAGCTTTCACATCGCAAAACTGAATTTCAGAGTAAATAACAGAGTATCCTTCGCGTTTGATTAATTAATCAAAGTTGGAAGACTGCAGCTTTACTGTGAAAAATTCAGGACTTATTCTCTCTCAAGGATCTTTAAGCAATCTATTTAGTTTTAAAATCGCAAGGATGCACTGTGACGTCATTCCTATGATAGGATAAATTTATTAAAGTGAAGTTTATTGCTGGCTATAAATTACTACTAATCTTTTGTTTATAGGTTTCTTTGTTCCGTTTTATCGATGTTTTCTTTTATCTTTGTAATATCTCTGGCTCTCCATGACACGAACTGCACATAATTTATTTCTTAGATAAAGATGGTTGTACTGTTAAATTTACGCGAATCTTAAATACTTATTTTTTTTAACAAAGTTAAACAAAACTCAATAATATTTTTTATAAAAAAAAAATATAAAATAAAAGTATAAATAAAACCGCTGCCAATTTTATAAATTTATGGGAAAAGCTCTATATTTTGCACTCCTGCAAAGTTCATCGACGAAGTATGTAGGTACTTTGAAAAGTTAACCGAAGTACGAAATAGCATGAAATAACCTTTTTGCTACATTATCTTCGATGCATTGAACATCGCGATGGTTAAATTTTATATTTACTACTTGAAATTTTAAATTACTACTTTCCTTTTTCTACGTGACGTAAAATTCACAAAATTCCCAGAACACTCGTAAAGAATGGGTCAGAATGAATGGAATTTATAATAAAAAGGAATATTGGAGTGGGCAAATGGGGAGTGGGGAAAAAGGAGTGACTCCTTTTGTGAACTGTTCTGCGTTTTTCTGAAGCTGGCGGCAGGTTACTTGTAGAGTCCATATGCTCTACACATGAAGTGGATATGGAATGATGACCATGATGATGATAATGACTTAAGAGGTATCGTCATAATAAAATTATTTGATGGTTCTTGAAAGCATTACAATAATTTACTATACAAAATAGTATTTTTATTTTTATTTTTTTATTTTTTTTACCACCTCAACAGGCCAGATGGCCCAATTACAGAGGAACAATGTCACAAACACCCAGGCTTGAGAAAAATTACCTTTGATTTTTTTGTTCTCACCGGGAATCGAACCCGGAACCTTCGTATCACGAGTCCAGCGTCATAGCCATTACGCTACGGAGGCCGCCAATTTACTTACGCCGTATTACTCCTTGATCAAATTATAAGGTAAACTGCTTAAGTATTATAATCTTAAACTACTATCGCTAATTAAGGAAATGAGACACTAATGAATGTAATAACTTATAACTGTCTCGTAATATAAGGCTTCTGAAACCAGGAATATAAAAGTCTGATGTAATTCAACAGTACAAATTATTTGCCTACTCAACTTTTCCCTTTTTACATACATATTACCAGAGGTTAATTATATATCTGGTGGGTGTTTAAAACTTAAGACACAAGTTTCAGGTAGGCACCGATCACAGATGAGAAAATACACGTACCGATGTTTGTGCGGAGGCAGTTTGCATACAAAAATATAATTTCCATAGATCTTTACAATCGAAACGGATAATAATTTACTTTACGTAAAAATTAAGGTGGGTAGTGATGGATTTAATAACTTGTTGTTGTTATTTTTGTATTTGTCAATACATTCATTTTTGATAAATTCTGGGATTAAAACAATGTATTTACATACCTAAATATTATGTAGTAAAATACACGGATTTTATACGTAAACAATATTTTTTTTCGGTTAAAATTATCTTATTTGAATTTTTCGTTATCATTTATTTTTAACAATTTTATTGACTCGTTGACATACTTTGCGGTTATCGGTCATGTTTTAAATTTAATACATTTTGACCTGCTGTCTGTAAATCACTGAATTTCAATTCTATTTTCGCCCGGATACCAACTTGTAAATATTTGAGGCATGTTAATGCACCATGAATAATTAAGAGTTGGTTAAGGTTCAGTGAAAATAATGCAATCCGGAAGGCATGGATTCCCTATAGAAAATTTAAATTAAGTTATTTTCATCGCACGAAAATAAACATTTAGAAACTGAAAAGTCTAAAAACATTATGTGTCTTATGAGAGATATTACGTACGAGAACGAGGCGTTTTAGAACCAGTTTGATCAATGCACTTATTATTTATTTATTTATAACTTCATGTACAATTACATAGCAGAAGCACAAGGGCGGGCTTATTGCTTTTAAGTAATATCTTCCAACCATTATTATTTTTGTTATTCATCCTTTATGTTATGTGAGATATGTGTGTGAAAGAGACTGAGTGTGAGGGCGACAGAAGATGTACGAACGTGAATGTATGGAGTATGTCTGTTGTGTGCCTGGTTCATTCCCAGTTTAGAGCTCTGAGGAGCAAAGTCAGTTAAACGCATATTTACTACATCACATCTTACTTTTCATGATTATTTTTTTATTTATATAAAACCTCTTTCTACATTTATTTATATACTTGTAACTCTGTTGTTAAATAAATAAATAAACTAAAATAAATGTGAGAACCACAAGTAGGTTAAACTTTACCTAAAAGCCTTTTAAATTAAGCTTTGAAGTGGAAACTTTCGAAAGTATTTTTTACGATTTGTTTTAAAATTATTCAAAGGGTGCCGTTTTGTTAAGGTAAATTAAGATTTAAACAAATTACTTAAATAAACGCCTTAATTTTATCCTGTGTGGAATTTACGCACTTTTGTAACTTTTTGGAAATAAGAAATGTAGTAGTTATAAACTTGAAAACGAGATAAGGCGCTCATCAAAGAATATAAATACTTTCTGTGCAAAATACTCAAATCATTTTGTTTGTTAATTTTATGATGAGACTCTTTAACAATAGTAGGAAATTCGAAATACTTGTTTTCTAAGATGAGCATATTTAATGTTTCATCAAGTTTGGAAACTTTGATTTGTAATTAATAATATTTTTATTGTTGTATCCGATAAGAAAAAGTGGTTAAGGTTTTCACATCTAATGATACATAGAGCACTCCATTGGTACGCTAAGTGTAGTTTATCATGATCATTTTTTACATGAAGGCAATATAATCAGTCGTACGCTTTGGAGCAACAGTAAAAGTATAAATATTCCAGTCCAAGGGGTATCACATATGAAACATTTTAATATTTAGTGATGTAAATACTATATATAAAAATGAAAATAAATGATAATTAAAAATGCTGAACGCAAAATGTCAGTACACTGGTGTTGGTGGTCTGAAGAGCATAATGAAATGCTAATATCTGTACAAATATTTAATGAAATAACTGTTTGGTACGTGGTCGGCAATACTCGGCCTTCTATTCACTAACACTATGAACCTGACCGCGTGGTATAGGTCTAGTTTTGGTGGGTTTTGTGACATTCGAGAATTTAAAATCATTGTTTTATTAGCCTATTAGCCTTATTAATTTATAAAATCATTACTTTTAAGTGTTAGCATCAGTAGTTAGTTTATGTGAATAAACCACTGTAAAAAACGTAAGTACCTGTTTTACTCTCTCTCTTTCTGTGCATCTGTACTACTTAATTGGCCACCAACTAGGTGACGCCCAAAGTCTCACTTGAAATGTCGCAGTGTAAATCACATCATCAACATATCTACATAATATTATGTATGTAAGTCGATACAAGTCGTTACAAGACGATTAATGTGGATATAATTCGTTATCTGTCGATAAAACAAGTCGATACACGCCGATGCAAGTCGA
Source organism: Micrasema minimum (assembly GCA_022494985.1). Lineage (NCBI taxonomy): Eukaryota > Metazoa > Arthropoda > Insecta > Trichoptera > Brachycentridae > Micrasema > Micrasema minimum. Next base: position 14,813 of record JAGVSP010003084.1, on the reverse strand, counting down.
TGAAAGACGGTTAAATAATCATTTCTTCGACGGTATAAAAAAAAAATCGAAGATAAATCAATCTCGGATCCACATACATCTACATAATAAAGATATATTGATGGTCCAAGCTATTTCTATCGCACCGATATTTTTCGGATGTGGGTCTCTAAAACGTACTCCTCTACCAATATTGGTATTGTGGCTAAAAAAAGGCATTAAGAACTATTAGCTATAACCTAGTTTGTTTTGTTTCTATCAAAGATTTTTGCTTTACACGTCAGCATCATCTTAAGAATAAAATTTGTTTCGATAAAAGTATGAAAGCAAATTAAATGTTTTCGGAATTTATTTTGATATTTTACAAACAGCACGCAAAGACACAGGAATGAGCACAAAATTCAAGAGCGTGAAATAGTTTAATTAATTACCAAGTAAATCAAACACTCGCACTGCGATTTGAGTTTTATTTCGATAAATAGCGGGCAATAAAAAACACAAAAAAAAAAAATATCTCCCGCTTGAGTAATGATAAAAATTTAATCGCACAACCACAAAACACAAAAAACAAAAAATAACAATATAAACGTCAGTCAAACAAACAATAAACCAAAAAATGTAAAAACACCAAAACACACACATAAACAACAACCCCCCCCACACAAAAAACAAACAACAAAAACACCCCTGCAAAACAAATTTCAAAAACACAAACACCGTCAGCAATAATTAGTCGGAAAAAAACCACACAACAACAACCCAACAAAAACACCAAACACCGAAAAACACAAAAAACCCACAACCCACACAACCCACCCCCAAACAAAACCCCCCCTCCCCCACCACAAAAAACCACACAAACACAAACCAAATAAAAATACAAACAACAAAACATGCCGTCTGTACAAAAAACGCAATAAAAAGACAATATACAAAAAAACCCCCCCGTTACGTGTTTTCTCAACAACCTCATACAAAACATCGTTAGACAACAACCTTACGGTAAACACCCACCTACCCCAATCAAAAAACACAAAGGGCAAAACTGTTTACACACGATAGTCCCCATCCCACCACCACCCTCAAACAACAAAAAAAACCTACAAAAAAAAACCAAACCATTGTATTTACCCCCCCCAATCAACAAAACCCCAAACATACCCCCCGCGAATGCGATCACACTATTCCACGTCAGATACTCGCCATCATTTTACGGATTTTCGACCACCCACCACTTCATAAACATTCTTCCCCCCAAAATTGAACAATTTCCCAATTACGCAAGCCATTTTGTGAATTTCATTTTGCGAACATGCAAGCATGCACCCCCCTGACAATAAGCAATTAGTTCAACAACATTTGATACCCATGCTGGGCTTGATATCAGATTTTATTGATATCCAAACAAGACAGAGACAAACTCTGACAAACGAATGTGGGGGACCCAGGCAGAGTTGGGGCTTAGACAAAAAGCGGAAAGATCCCCCCGGAATACGCAATAAATCTTTCAACTGAAAAATTTATCTCGCGGACAAGGTGGCTTTAACCGTTGTGTACATAATAGAAATTAAATCACTCGTTCCCGAGGACACCCCCAAAAAAAAAAAACAAAACTTCTGAAAGACTTCGTTGCAAATAATTATTTACAAAAAGTTTCGCGAAGTAAATATGTAAATAAAATCGAATTTTTATCTTACAACCTTGTTACGGTATGAAAATGAAACTTTTAAAATGGCCATTTGATTGTTTTTATATATTAGACGATTTCCACAAAGTTTTTCTTATTAGAATAGCAGAAAATTTAACTTCATTTTGACATATGATTTATGAAACCAGAGCGTGGAAATACATGATGTACAAAAAACTCGATGTACAAGCGGAAAAACCATTGAATCTACATCATAATTAGAGCGATTTTGTAGAGTAATTTTTTTTATTCTGACCCCATAATTTGCGAGAAAATTTATTTAGAACCCCCCCCCCCCCGGAATAGCTCTGGAATAACATTGATACCCGCTGCGGTTTACTTACTAGTTCATGTTACATTTTTATTTGCGGGAATCGCTCCGCTCTCAAAATGTGCAGGCAACGATTTTTTGCCGGCCGCGATTGTTTCCCCGCTAGCGCGCTCGCTTCTATCTAAACAAGAATGTAAACCATTTGCTCGATCACAGATCAGTACCGACTCGGTAATAAGCGACGTGATAACGATTTCTTACCCATGGATGTTTAACGTTTTCGCGATCACAATGGAACACGCGTTTAAAGTTATCGATCGGGATTATTAAACGAGCGCATACTAGTCGCGAGCCATTTCCCGAGATATATCTTATTCGCACAAATCTTCATTCAATCTTTATTATAATTTTAGCGGTTTTCGGCAAGCCAAATATTGAGAAAAGCAGTCGACATAATAAAAAATCCGACAAGCGCGATGATTTGACGTTTGACGTAAGGCCGCGATATAGCGTTTATCGGCTCCGCTCGGCTCAGATCGTCAATGCTCGGCTCAGCGATCGCGGTATTGAACGGTATGTCATTGTGATCGCTCAAATCGTTAGCGTTAGCACGTGATTAGCACGTTTTTAACTACGTCGATAGTTATCTGTGATTGAGCTACATGTGTTACATTCTTGCGGGTAAACTATCGCGCGGGCAAAAATCGCAGTGCGCGCTAGGGCTAGACACCGTATAAACCAAATTAAACGAGAATTCGGCGCCAGCTTGGCTTAGATACTTTAGGAGCAAAATTCGTACGCCAGAGCAGTATCTATCTAAAGTAAGTTCGTATTATATTGTGTAGAAGTAGTCAAACTAGTTAGCTTACCAAATTATGCGCGTATCCTTGACTTTAAAATTAGGAACTTTCTTTCACTCACCGTATACAAAAATAAACGTGAAATAAAGATTCAATAGCATTGGAAAACAAGCTTAAAGCAATCAAAAAGCCGTTTTTATAGCTGTGGAGTTGTTTGGTTACTAAATTTAGTAATACAATTTATTGGCTAGCTCGAAAAACACGTGATGAATAAATTTAAATACCAACAGGTATTTTTAGTAAATAAATATTAACATATTATTATCAAGACGGATAACCCACAGTCCTTTGGGACTTTTTGAGAGTAGAAAATAATAAAAAATAACTTTTTTATTTTATTTTATTTATTGGTAGGTTGTTAGAAATTGACAATTAGGCAATAAGTCCGCCAATTCACACAAATTTTTGTACAAAAAGCCAAATAAATAAAATAACTGCGGTTTTTTATCCAGCAAGGCGCGACATGGTAAAATTAACTGTTTATTAACGGATGAAACAAAAATCTTTGTGCCTACACTTAAAACAATAACTAAGTAAAATTCATTATTTGTTTAATATGTACCATTAGAGGCACTAGTATAGTAATAATAATAAAGCATTATTAATAACTGCTGATCAATATTCAATACTTAGCCATCTCATTTATTTCTTCATTTGATTACTTAATTAAAAGTTATCACAACATATTCCAAATTTGGGCATGTCTACTCTGTTTCCACGATATTTTTATTTTATATTTTTCTAGTTGTGCTGACAGGTTAATAATCTTAAAACCTGTAACTAATAAATCAATCAATACTCTACTATTATTCAATTATTAATATACGCCTCATTATTTATCTGTTCCTGTTTTAATAAGCAACATTGTAAATCAGTACGATAAATATGAAGAGACTGCGGACATATTGTTCAACACTCTGCAAAGCTATAAGCATGCAATATTATCCCAATTTATGACAGTTCGTTTAAATAGTATCCAATTGTGATTTCCTTTTTCGTTAAATAATAAAGTAAAATTATAAGTAGGTACCAAAATTTATTTTTAACTTGGCTTGCATTTTTTATATACATATGTTTTGTAACTTTTTCAACTTGTTTTTTAAAGATTTAATTGATTTTAACATGCTTGATATTATTTTTTTTCTTTTTTCTCACATACATGTAACTTAATTAATGTACTTTTATCGTTTTAATGTAATGTAAATGCCCATCGGGCGTATATGTACAAATAAATAAATAAATAAATAAAGTTTTTCAAAATATAAAATGTTTTTTTTTAGTTTTATATACGCTCAGAGACTAAGCTAAGCAATTAAAAGTATATTATATAAATATTTTTTTAAACATCATGTTTAATTACATAGCAAGTGTACAAGGGCTTGTTGCTTTTAAGCAATATCTTCCAACCAGCCCTTTGTACTTGTAATATTACAAAAAAAACAATTCAAGAGAGTTTGATATCAAATAATGAATCTGATAATGATCTTTTACTATGAATATAACATAGGAGTTTTCGATGTAAGTATTTTCACGTTCAACAAAAAAAATAAAATTAATAAATTAAATGTCATAGTATGTAGATACGACATTTTACATTGAAATTTAAAATGCTTTTAACATTCCACTCACTGCATTTTACAGTATAAAAACGTAAGTATTTTAATACAATGAATTTCATTAAAATAAATAATAAAAAAAGATTGTACGAATAAACGTTATATCCTTTTATCATCGATCAGTTCATTATTATTAGTTATGTAAGTATAAACCCGGACTGGCTATTCAAAGCGTAAGATTGATCGCTTGTCATTCTGTAATTAAGATGAAAATGCATTATACGATACCACTAAGTAGAAATGAAGATTGATCAAGCAAGTATATCTGGCCAGCGATTACAAATGAAATTACATAGGCGATAAAATCTATGTACAATTTTCGACAGATGTGAAAAATGGAATGTTCCTCGTAATACATTTTTAATTTAGAAAATTGCCTTTCAGTCTAATATGAAATTACAACATTTACCTAATTTAAATAAATAAATAAGTGAACGAGGCGAGAGAACTGACTGGCAATAGGGTCTCCTGGATGGATCTAGTAACGTCCATATGCTCCATATAGGAGCAAACGTGGTGAAAGGAGAAGAAGAATAAGTGAACACCCGATAGAAAATTTTATTGAAATTCCCGTTTTATAAATACAATGTAGCTGTGATATTTGTTTACTTAAATGGTAAGTAATACTTTGAGGACTGATTTCTCAGAAAAGAATTTCTCCGTATATTATATTATACTCTCTTATAGCGTCCCATATCTTCATTTTAATGAAATTCCATAGATTTTACTGTTTTTACTCTATCAAGTCTTGCTTCAGGGGATGACACGCCACATAATTCTATTGGTACACAGTTTAATGTTCTAAACCGTTATTCTTACCCAATGGTGAATAAGGCACTACAGAATCTGCAATGTATTTCAATATTTTATTATATAAGTCAATATCACCAGTCTTACCATAAACAAGTAACCGCAAACAAAACAAAAATGTCTTTGTCTGCTAGTTACAAGTTTCAAAGTCATCCAAATTTATGTATGTTTCGGCTTAGTAAAATTAAGTCACTGGGTGTAATATTGTTTAATACAACCTGAAACAATAGTATATATTACAGGTAAATTACTTTACTTCATATAACAAAATACCAAAGTAAAACATTATTACTTAACTGAAGATTATATGATTTTATGATAAAGCCAAAGAATAACGTCGGATCCTATGTACATACGACGTTATTCACGGATTCCATTACAGATCCGACTTTATTTGTTGGTAGGCCGATTTCAAGAATCTTGTTTTTACCGCATCATTAGCTTCAATAATATTTACATGTTACAGAAAATTGAAATAACTAGAACAAGGAATTTAGATTTCATAACATCCCCTAAACGATTATTATTAATATGGCCATTAAGCTGTAGTTTGATGGCCAAATTCCATATAGTTAGTCAATTGAGAATAATTTTACCGTTCACATAAAAATTTATGCACAATCAATGAGTATACTCATTTTATGACTAAGTTTTATGTAAATTACTTTATAAACGTACCAAAAATAGTTCGATGGGCGGTATTATAAAATGTTGAGACTGCTTTTGTTTTTTATATTTTTGTATGTGTAAAATACATTTTTGTATGTGTAATTCTAAAGTCTGTCAAAATTGGCTATACAAAAGGTAATAAGGTCATTTCTGATATAAACGTAGGTACATCATTATTAGTTTTTCTCTTAATAAAAATGATGCTAAAATTCTTTAACGTTTATGTTTAAAACGAGCAAAATATATGTGCAAAGGCAAATGCTTTCAAATAAAATTGTTCAAAGTGCTAATTTAATATTATAACTATATATAATATTTTTAATAAAACTTCAAACGCTAATAATTTCGCTGACACCAGTTTGAATATTTTTATCTACTGTACCATTTATTTTGGATGAGAGTACTTGAAAGTATTTTAGAAATAGCCTTTTAACGATAATTGAGTAAGAAAAAAAAGAGTTTTGAAAACTACAAATAAAAAACATATATTTTAAATGTAACAATTTGGGTTTCAGCCAACGGGTTTTTAAATCATTAGGAAACTTTAACTTAGATATGACTATTTGTAGTACATAAACTTATTTGAGTAAGAAAAACTACATTACGTACATTAGGTTTTGGTTGCATAGTAAAATATGATTGGTTAAGGAAATGGCAATCATAAAACATAACTGCTTTGGAGGCTTTTTCATAAAATTTCGCAGGAAATCAAATAATTTTTTTGAAACTTTTTTTTTTTGACGATACTGACAAATTTATTTTTATTTACCTGTATTTTTTTCCATTGAAAATAAAGTCTTAAAACAATGCAAAAAATTTACCAATTCTACATAATTATTAATATTTACAAATTTAAAATTTCAATTGTCTCGCTGCATAAATGAAATAACTAAGGATATAAATAAACTCAATGCACAATTAAATGAATATTTATTAAAAATAAACTCTTTTCCGACATTATAAAAAAAGCAGTATTTTAATATAGCGGTTTTTCTAAATTAAGTCAAACTAAATATTTAAATAAAAAGAAGTCCCTGTCCAAGGATAAGACCTCGCCTCTTTTTTAGTGAGACACAGTGAAAAAAAATGTATGTAGTAGATTTAAGAAAAGAAAACGTAAACAAACTATATTGCATAAAATAAAGGTTATAATCATTTCACGCTATCTTTTAAAAAATCTCAGATACCTACATAATAACCACGATTTTTTTAAAAATTTTTTTTTTTAAAAATATTTTATTTTAAAGTAAACATGTTTTTAAAAAATACTGTTTTAATTGTAACATGTTCGTACTTTTTTAATTATAAAAATTGTATCAAGACTGTTTAAAAATTGTTATCAGTTACGACACGAAGATATTTGACCATTATTAAGGCTTTTTATTAGAATATTAGGCTGTAAAAAAGCCGGAGGGTATCACGATTAAGAACATGATTAGATTCATTCTAAATTTTTCTTCAAAAATGTCATTTTTTTGAGTATCCGACATCAAATTCAACTTAATACCAAGTAAAATTATAAAAATGTCACCCAAATCTCTTCCGTCTTTTTCGTAATCTGTTTTCCAATCGAGCGTGAACTGCGTTGTAATGTATTTCGTGAATCAGGTCATAGAGAATGTAGAGATAGGTCGTGAATAGGGCCACGAAAGGGCGGGAAACGGGAAATCAGAAGTGAGGTTATGGCGGAAAGTGTCATCTCCTAGTCAGATTATACGAGATTGTGCGAGATTGTGTTAGTCAGCTGTCAGAGTGTAGGAGTGTCGAGTGATAAGGAACATTACACCAAGATATAGGGGCCAAATTACGTAGTAGTATTCTACAGCTAACTCGCTCTAATTCAGAATCTATTTCAGTTCCAACGGAGACTGTTGAAAATTATGTCATTTTTTGTCGAGCACGGATTTTACACAGTTAAATTTTCTACAATCGTAGGAGCAATAATAATCGTGTCAACACTGGAAACGAAAAAAGAATGCAGCGCTAGTCCACTAAAATAGAAAATTATTTGCGATAATAGTCTTCGAACAAGAATTTCACAGAAGTGACATTCCATACTTAAAAAAATTATACCGTGTCAAGATATTTAGTTACTGACTACGTCATCAATAGGCATCATCGTCATCACTAGACATCTACGTCACACGTTCCGTGTATTGGCCTAAGCGCTGGAATCTTTAGACGGTGGAATTTGATAATAAGTGGTGTAATCAAATTAACCCAAGAAAGCGTATACTTTAAGAAAATTTGTATGGAAACGCCCCTTCTAGTGAATTCTTGTTCGAATATAATAGTGCATGAAATCTGAGAATCAAATGTTGGAAAATTTAACACTGTTAATGTTTGATGCATTGGCTAATTAATTTATGTATTTAATTAGACTTTTTTGGTTTAGATTGATATCTTCAGTAAATGTAAATCATAATGAGAGGAAGATACTGTGAGCTATTTAAGTCACCTACCAAATATATGATTTATTTCACAGAGAACACAATAGATATTTTCAAACATATCCTAAATGAACTATACCTAGGTAGGTACACAAAAAAAGCACCTAATATTTATGGATTCCACCATGACTCTTATACAAAAAAATTGTTTTTCAATTTTCCGCATTGAGGCTTTATATTATTTTCTTCACCGCCTTTTAATCGTAAATATTGTAAACATAGGAAATTAAGTGCGTACCTACATGAAGACGTCGTAAAATAATGTGAATTTATCGTTGAAAATCAACCCAACGTTTTTAATTACAATATCTAAAGTTCCTGTTGGCGTGTATTTTGATTACAGTACTAAAGTGTTTGTGACAATTTTGGGATTGAATCCTTGATTAAAAACAAATGTATGTACATACACATATGTAATTTAATATTCGTTACGGGAACGAATTTAATTTATTTAATTAAAAAACATTCATTTACGAAAAGTCAACGCTGAGAATAAATAATATAAGTGATTATGAACATTATATGTTTGTGTATAAAATATTATAAACATCTCATTATCATCTACTTGTAATACCTACCCAAAACATAATATTTTATTATTTATTATTTTTAGTGCTTTCACACAAACATCATTGTATAGATTACGCAGAGAACATTAAAGTCTAAGATTAAATCGAGAGGCGCACAGTTTACACCGCGCTGTGCAAGCGGTTTTCCTGCAAGGCATCGGACATCGGCACTTATGCATAGAGTAACAAAACTCGAAGTACAACCCGAAATTCGGTGAATCTGCATCATATTTTGACTCGAATGTGTGACATGGTTTTTAAATCTGAGCTATAAAAAAGCTTTCATTAGTACCGTAGATCAGTAACCAGATTTAATTTAAAAAGAAGAATTTTACTGAACAATTCAGCAAATTCTAAATTGTTAAAAATATTGTCAAATTTACTTATGGTATTTGAGAAACAAGCTATAAATAAACATGGCGAGATTAACATAAAACCATTAAGAATGATTGGGGTTTTTAATTGCACCCAAATTATAAATCACTGACTTGAAGTTTTCCAGTTTAAAAGGAATCAGTTTAAAAAGCTTTTTCTTAGAAAAGTCATCGTTCTTAACAGCATAGCCACAAGAAGCTTGACAAAGTTGACTAAACACCATATACTTAAAAAAATACGTTTGGTGTTTTTAAGAAAAATTAAACCTGTTTTAATATTTTCAACATAGAAAACGCTTTTAAATCATTACTATTTTCTAAGTTTTGTCCGCCTCGTGGCATAGTGCTAGCGCGTTTGGGTACTGCGCAGAGGTTGCGGGTTCGATTCCCGTAGGGGGTCAACATGAAATATTAAATTTATTTACTTGTGGTTTCTTATTAATACTTCATATTCGATACCTTGGACTGGCAGTGAAGCGTAAGACTGAAAAAAAAAGATCAAGTTACAATGCACTTTTTGTTTCAATGCAGTGCCCTATGCACCATTGGGTGCGAATAAGGGAAAGTAGTAGTTGTAGTATTTTCCAATTTTTACCTATATAGAGTAAGTACGAGTAAAAATACTTAATACTTTAATATAGAGTAAGGTACATACATACATAATATATAGATGAACATTTCAATTTAGGGTAACGCAGCTAATAACGTCAGCGTTGCGTTGGGACATTTTTAATTACATATCAATATGAATAAGGTCATTTACAGGAAAGATAAGGTGCCTATATTAATGAATATTTGAAATCTCTGAGTTTTTTAATGTTTTTATTCTGTATCCTTAACACTCATAATATTATCTCAAAGTAGCACTTAATTTAAAAGCTTTTCTGCAGAAAAGGGTTAATTCTAAAATTTATATCCTGTCTGCACTTAAACTTTTAAAGTTACACGTATTTTCCATCCAAGGAATTTCTCAGTCAGTCATTTGTTTGCTTGAGTATAGCTGAGTTAAATAACTAGATAATGAGATTTCTTTGTGCAAGTTTATTTATTTATACATTTTTTAATTTAATCGGTATAACGCTTTCTATATGATGATACGTTACGGTAATACATAAGGTTTATTAACAAAAAAAAAGGTTTTCTCAACTGAGACGAGAAGATCAATACAAATAAAGTGGACACTTAACCCAGCCAATGACAAGTCATGAGCCTTGTAATCGCCTAGATACCCATATCACTTTCCAATCTTCTTGTCCCTGGTGAGATGTCAATCCTGTGTGTTGTCAATTAATGTTATCCCGTAACAGGTGAAATCCAGTTTTTGTCTACAAGTTCACACTCAAAATGTTGTTTATAACTTTTAATGCCTTACAAATTAACTAAGGTAGGGATTAGTTTCTCCCATTTCCGATCCTTATTTAAAGAAAATTGATTCGGCAAGTAAATTGAAAGAGGTTCGATTTCCGATGGGGGTCGATATAAAATATTTATTTGAATGATATTTTTTTTCTAACTAACTAACTAATCATCACGCCATTTCCCCGTAGGAGTAGGCAGAGCTTTGCTTCCTCTACATTAATACATCTTCTCATGCTCATATGCCGATTATTCCGACTTTTCACATGTCCACTTTCAAGTACTTGTCGTACTTGGTCATTCCATGTCTTTCTCGGCCTTCTTCGGCTTCTACATCCAGGCACACTTGCATTTAAACTTCTTTAAGCCGTTCTTTCATCACTCATTCGCTCCGCATGACCAAACCATCGTAAAAGCCCTTTCTTAATTTTGTCGATAATGCTTATCTCAGCCTTGCATTCTGTTCGATTTCGACATTTATACATACACTGTAACGTGGAGGATGAGAGACTGACCTTATTTGCTCTTTATCCCCCGCGCTCACCAGCTTCGCTCAGTCAGTTAGAGAGAGACTCACAAAATTTATAAATATTACCAAGAGTACATGGGGATTATAAGACCACAGGTTTCAGAATGTAAATAAAAACAGATTTATAGAATTTCAGTGTGTATAATATATATAAGGTAAGTTTGACAAGATGCTTTTGTTTGTGTGAGGCACGGTAAGAATATCTAGGTAATAAATTTAGCAAATAATATATAGTAAAAGAAATGAACAACAAATATTACAAACTTAAGTATAAATCCACATCAGTCAGAACCATTCATACTTAAACTTATAAAATAATGATGCGTAGAGTATTGATGATCGTTGCAGTGATAAATAATATAAAATGCAGTGAAGGAGTATTGAAATGAATAAAGTATTTTTAGGTTATAAGCTGCATCTTGCAAAGTTACAGTAGTTTGAAGAAATGAAGAATCCAGATATAGTTATTGTGCATTTTCCATCATCCGGAAATGCACGCTGTTATAATTAATACATCTTTCCATTAAAGCATCTTTGTAGGTAAAGTGTCACATGTGGTCAGCATTTATCACATGTGAAAAAGCAGATTCCGGATGACATCTGTATTATTTAAAAGCACCGGTCGGCGTGGGACCTCGGCACATAACTCCTAAACATCGATCCGTGTTTAGAGTCATCTGAATTTCCAATATTATGTCAAAAATATTCACTCCGAAGAGTATTGGATAAAAGTATAGAAAAGGAGGGAATTTGACCTGAAAAAGTTAGAGAAACGATGCTGTAGTGCGCAGTTTGATTTTGGGATTGAAGTTAATTATAAGATACGAAAGCACCTACGGTTTACGCCATTATTCCCTCGTTAATTTGTGCCGGCTAGGCTGGAATATGAAGATGAGGTTGTCGTTCGCCATGACGCCTTTTGCAAAAAGAAAGCAGAGAGAAACTACGCGGAATGAAGCTTCGCTTACCATAGAGCAAATTTCTGTGGTAGCGAAATAAGTCAGAATAAAGGGGTCAAAAGTTAAATTTCTGTCCTAACTTGTTAAATCATCTAATTGAAACACGATTTAAAGTCGGATCAGAATTAGGAGTGTTATTTTCACACTAGACGTGAGAATAAACATGACAACACCTATCAGACAAATATTTAATATCTTACACTTTGGACAAGCACTAAAGCGTAAAACTGATAATCTTGCATTCTTGGAACAAAAATGATCTAGATTCACTGCACTTGGTATATCAATGCAGTGCCCTATGTACCATTGGGTGCGGTAAGAGAGAGCAGAGTAATAATATAATTCATACGCGGTACATGGGACATGGAACACATGTATTTATATAAAATAATGTTTGTAATACTGTAGGTTGAGAAAAATGCTTATGCGTTAAAGGTAAAAAGGTGTAATTTGAAAACGCTCTAATAAAGGAAGTCCATGGACGTTTTTACTGTTTATTTTATGATAGGAAAATACTGTCACTTTCATAAAGCCCAGAAAATAGATATTGTCGTGTTAAAGAACTTCGTTCAAAATAAAAAAACTCATAAAGAAAGAATATTGGAAAATTGGCAAGAAAACGATCTTTAATAAGATGGATTGACAAAATAAAGGATCTAACAGCTTCACTTTAAATAACGGTCGAAAAACCGGAAGGGTTGAAACGATATGAGAGTTTTTCAAATCAACCTTATGTATGTATCACATACCTACTTATTTATATTTACATGATTTGACTTTGTGACAGTACAGCTTAACTAGATTCAGGTTATCATCAAAATCAACATCGCTTTTAGCTAGATATTAGTTTTAATATACTATCATCACACACATGGATTCCGCAAACTGGCTGCAAGCCAAGCCGTCGGCCGCCAGATCCCGTGCATCCTCTCAAATCAGGTCCACGCCCCGCAGCTCTGACGCGTACTGCCGACGGATAATCAAAAGTAGACGTCCGTAAAAGTAGCGTTTTCCGGCATCAAACAGAGCGGTGTATACGTTATATAAATAAAACCAGGGTTTTGTAAGATAAAAAGTTCATATTTTACCTTCACGACCAAAAGATTATGCTTTAGTAGTTTTACTGAAAAAGAGGGCTTATATTTCAAATTGTGACTATACATACACACCGTATAACAAAACTCGATGTACAAGTGGGAAACCAGTGAATATACATCATATTTGGAGTCGATATAGTTTAAAAAAAAATTGATTTGCCCCATAGTTTTCGAGTAATTAATTGTTTTTAGAAATTATTACGAATTGATATCAAATATAATTTATTTCTTTAGCATCATCATCATACCAAATTCGTTCCTTATGTGGAACATATGGATTCCACAAACTGCCTCCAAGCCAAGCGATCGGCCACCAGTTCCCGCGCATCCTCCCAGGTCAGGTCCACGTCCCGCAGCTCTGACGCAAACTGCCGACGGATTGTCAACAGCGGACGTCTAGGACGCCGAAAACCTGATGCCTTGTAAAATAGGCAAGCATGGTTAAGGCTCTCGGGAGGCATACGTAGTATATGGCCTAGCCAACCGAAACGCCTCTGCCGGATGACAGTAGATATCAAGGGTTGCTGCGTCCGCTGTCTCACCTCTGTGTTCCTTAAAATATATATTTATTATAGTAATTACTACTACTTTCCTTATCCGCACCCAATGGTGCATAGGGCACTGCATCGGTACACCAAGTGCAGTGTATTTTGATCATTTTATTACATGAAGGCAAGATGATCAGTCTTACGCTTCAGTACCAGTCCAAGGTATCACACATGAAATATTAATATGAAAATCTCATGTAAATAAATATTTCATGTTGACCCCCTACGGGAATCGAACCCGCGACCTCAGGCACGGTAGCCAAATGCACTACCATTATGCTACGAGGCGGACGAAAATTAAAAAGAAATTATAGTAATATACTGTTTTATTTTTTCATTTTTTATTTATTTATTTAAATATATATACTTAATCTAAAAACACAATACATGTCCTACTGAGTTGCCTACTGCAACTCGTCAGTAGGTGCATAAATACATGTAAAAATAAAAGTAGAAATTAAATCAATTGCTGATGACATAAGCCCAGAAGATGATTGCTGCAATGTGTTCCGCCACGTGGGCGTCGGCAATACAAGGTCAGACCCAGAAAAGTAATATATCTGTATCCTAAATTTTATTTAGTTTAAACTCACTTTTATGTAAAATTTATATCTGGTAATTTTTCCTCTACTTGTGAAAACCTTTAATTGGTTTATTCTGTTTGTTTTTTTATGTTTTCTACAATAATAAAATATAACTGTTACTTTTACCCTAAATAAACATAAAATAATAAAATGAAATAAATGCCGCGAAAATCTACTGACTTTGATTGTACACGCAATTTCCTAGAAATCCAAAAAAAAATAAAAAACCTTAAGATAAATACGAAATTTATTAATATTTTGAAGAAACACCATATTGACTTTATAAACACAAATAGCTGATTGTTTACACAGGTAGATTCTGCTTTAAATAATACAAATTCTTGCTTTTGTTTTCTTACAAACTTACTTATAGTTTCGATGAAATGTTGATTGAGGCTTTAAATATTCATTAATACTGCTATCTCAAAGTTGACTAATGGATTAATTAAAAGAAA